>JBCNYH010000016.1:17382508-17394226 GCA_039654325.1 Tandanus tandanus | reverse complement strand
TTGGTATTTTCAGTGTTTTTGTTTATTAGCCATACTTTTACCTCAATATACTTGTCGGAATGATTTTTTGGTTCTCACTGCCTACAAATAGTAGTAAATCACTTTATGTATACTGTATATTGTTTAATCTAAAAAGTCATCTTGATAATAGCTATAACATTTGTGTAGTGTTTGTTTTGTATAATGTATTACACATTACATTAAATATAAAGTGATGGTCTGGGCCAATGTTACTCAACACTGGTCAGAACAGCAAAATTAAAGAAACATGGGTCGTGACAAGCCAAGCATCAGTAATCATTGTAGATTAAATGATTAGATTAAAGGAGACTTCTCTACTGTAACTAAGCCTTCCACAGATCTATTACATTTGTCCAACCCAACTGAAAACCTCAAAATGTCTCAAACCCCTGAAGCCTTGTGCCCTGTCCCATCTCAAGTCTTTATTTATTCAGATCCTGTTTCGATGCCACAATTAAATACGGAGTCAAATGAATGTTTTGCGGTTACTATGGATACCATTCGTAACCCTGACCAAACCTATTTTTTTACCTTTACCTATAACTTTATATATACTATAACTTTATATAATTCAAATTCAAACTAAATTTGAATTTGAATTTGAACTTTAAAAAGATTAGCACAAGAGAAATAATGTAGGGCAATGTGATAATACATTCTGTAAAACTTCTTAAAACGTTCACCTGTTCTTTAGGGGTTTTTTTCCCTCTGGGAGAAACTTTAACATTTTATACAGAATCATATAAGTGAGTTATTCATTTTTTGGAAGCTAAGAAACATTAATTATCCAAGGAATATTCATTTTATTACATTTAGCTATGCCAGGAATAATGCAGATTGTAGCTCTAGAATTACATTAAAATATAAAAAATGTACAGGAACAAAATTAAATTCCATTTTTTATGTGATCTTTGTGAAATTGTGTAACCCGTATTAATTTAATAACTAAATATAATAAATAAATAAAACTAGCTCATGGAAAAATCTTGAAGTGTTAACAGTGCTTTTTTTTTTTTTGGCTTTTTTTTGTTTGTTTGTTTGTTTGTTTTAGCTATAGTAGTATTGGCCATCTTTGTTAATTTTTATGTTTATTTTATTATTTTTTATATTTTATTTATTTATTTATTTATTTATTTTAACCTCTTGTTCAAGTTTTCAGATCCCTGCGGCCTTTATATATGTTTCATTAAAGGTGTGTAAATGTTTGTGCAATCTTTTCCAAATTCTCTGGAAATCTTTGGAAATGCAGGTGGAATTAGCTACATTTTAAAATCATGTAAAAATTATTCAGTTCAAGATGAACACAGTGTGCAAAATAATTGATTTTAAAACAACTTTATTTGTTTATTTTTTATTATTTAAAACTTACTGAGCTTTATATGAGTTTAATCTCTCCTCTTTGTTTTCTATAAAAACATATATATTTTTAAGTCTATTCTTTTGTTGCACACAGATTGCGCTTACCATATGTGAAGTTTCTATGATGTCCAAGGTATAAAATCTAAAAATCAATTAATCAATCAATAACAATAATCAGCAACAATAACAATAAAATTCTAAAAAACAATAGGTTATTTTAATAATAAATAATAATCAACTGTAATATACAAGATTGATTCCTTTATAAACTAGGCTGTAATTTGTTTATTAACCACCTAAAGAAGAAGAGAAAATGTACCTGTTTCTCTCTCCTCTCACCTGTGCGCGAGCAGAGAGCTGTAAACGCTGCACTAGTTCTCGTTGAAGCCCTAACCACGCCCCCTACTGACGTCAGACAATGTTTCATCCACACTGAAGCTTTTCTGAAAGTTTGCATTCATTTATTCATTTTCACTAACAGCCTTACACTGTAATTATACTGCATCCTTCTACAATTAATCTAAATCATTATGTTTATAATAAACATTACTTTAAATGTTTATTAACAATCTTATTAAAAATAACGTCATGACAAAGAGACAGATAGACATGTAGTCTGGGTCCCCAAGTGGAGCTTGTTACATGGTTCATCCCACAATAAGTAATAAAATTAAATATGTGATTAAAAAAATAAACATTTCATTCATTCATTTGCCGAACCCTTTAATCCTGTTAGGGTCGCGAGGAGGCTGGTGTCTCAGCCGACTCTGGGCGAAGGCAGGGTACACCCATAGTAGGGTCAATACGCAAACTACCATTTACACTCAAACTCACACGCAGGGCCAGTTTGGAACAGCCAGTTCACATAATGAGCATGTCTTTGGACTGTGGGACGAAACACTGAGGAGTACCTTGAAGAAACCCACGTAACCACAAGGAGAAAATGCAAACTGTACACAGAAACTCCCAAGCCTGGGAATTGAACCCAGGACCTACTTGCTGTGAGGTGGAGGTGTTAACCACTGCGCCAGTATGCTGCCCCAATACACATATTTAATAAACATGTTTACTAAAATAATAATGATAAAATTTATAATAATAATAAAAATAACAAATAATAATAAAAACTATGTGATAAAATAATAAAACGAGGTAATATTAAAATATAAGTCATAATAAACCATAAGCATAAGTTTATTTAATAATAATAATAATAATAATAATAATAATAATAATAATAATAATAATAATAATAATAATGGGGTGGCCCAGTGATGTAGTGGTTAGCATGTTCCCCTTACAACAAGAAGGTCCTGGGTTCAAGTCCCGGGCTTGGAGAGGGCATTTCTGTGTTCGCATGCTCTCCTATGCTTGCATGGGTTTCCTCCAGGTACTCCAAGTTTCCTCCCACAGTCCAAAAACATGCACATGAGGCTAATTATCTGTTCCATGTTTCCCCCAATTGTGAGTGTGAGTGCAGTTGGTTTTGTGTGTGTTGGCCCTGCAATGGACTGGCAAGCTGTCCAGGGTGTACCCCGTCTTCGCTCACTGTCAGTTGAGATAGGCTTCAGCCTCACAAGACCCTAATAGGATTAAGCGGTTCGGCAAATAAGTGAGTGATGATAATAATAATAGTAATATATTTATATGCCCTGCGATGGCCTGGCGAGCTGTCCAGGGTGTACTCCGCCCTCGCCCAGAGTCGGCTGAGATGGGCGCCAGCCTCCCCATGACCCTAATTAGGATTAAGTGGTTCAGAAAATGAATGAATGAGTGAATATATTTATATCTTATATTCATTCTATTATAACATATGTGAGATGCTGAATAAGAAATACTGAGTGAATCCTCCAATCAAATAAGAGTAGTGTGAGTGTATGAGTGCGGAGAGGATCGTCTGAAACATTTCTGTGTCATGTACATCACACATCATTCTGACTGACAGTGTGCAAAAACACAAAGCCCTAATTACCTGGAGCACTACTGGCAGAACAAGAGTGATGTGAGAAGAGTGCGATCAGATTACTTGAGCGCTGTGCTCGACCCAGAACTGCAGCGGGCCAATGAGGTCCCAGCCTGGCCAATAAACATCACACACACCACACACACACACACACACACACACACACACACACACTCATACATCTTGTAATAAAGCTATTGAACTGCATAGATGCTCTTGGTCTACAGTTCTCTGGAATATTTATATCCTTCTCTGGCTTTCTGTTGGCGATAATACAGTAAGCCTCCTTTTACCATGTGGGAATCTGCCCTCCGTGGCATAATGTGTTATTCAGTGTTAGTAGTTATAGTTTGTGCTTTGCACTTTGCAATGCAATATCAGCAGCTTCCAAAGCCGCTCTTCACTCATGTGCTTTAACATCATATAACAGACGTCATCTTTCCCTGGCGTTGAATTTTTACCCCTCTTTCGTTCCCTCAGGGCGAAGAGCTTATAATTCCTCTGTAGTGTGTAAACATATATCATCTTTATTTCCTCTCTACCCCACTACCTTCAGTAGTGAAAAAAATTACATTACTGTGTACGTGTATTCGCCATCAATTCTGCTTTGTCTATATTTGATCTAGCAATCTGCTCTCCATCTGACAGGATTAGATGACTCATCTCCCTTCTGTCCTCCTCCATCTTCTTAATCATCCCCTTATATCCCGTATCAGAGCCGAATTTCCAGTTGAACCACAGCCATCTCTCTGATGGGCTCTCTTTGTTTGTCCTCCTCACTGCTGACTGCAGTATTTTGCACTCAATCTTTTATTCAATCATTTTCTGAACCGTTTAATCCTAATTAGGGTCGCGGGGAGGCTGGCGCCCATCTCAGCCGACTCTGGGAGAGGGCGGAGTACACCCTGGACAGCTCGCCAGGCCATCGCAGGGCAGAAACACGCTGACTGGAACCCAATGTTCTACTCTTTACATAGTAGGATAAAACGATTTGGCAAATGAATGAATGAATAAATAAATTAATTAATTAATTAATTAATTGCTAATAGAGCTACTTTCCCCAGATGTTGCATCACAGCTGGCTGTAAATGCTAAACATGGCCACCTTTGAATGTTCTGCAATTTAAAAAAAATCTGAAAACTATGTGCTCTTCTGGTTTGGGAAGTGGAAATAGTGATCTTTCCTCCAGTATGTTCTACACCATGTCCCCCCCCCTTTAAGAACACTTCTATTACCTCATTCTATTACCTCACTTCTATTACCTCTCACTTACTATCTTTTCAGTTGCCCATAATGTTTTATGCGCATTAAAATCACCGCACCATATTACATTAGTCTTATCTTGGCTTTCTATTTCCTCCAGCTCATTTAGCTCTAATGGTTTACATGGATTTTAACCATTTATTACCCCTGTATCCTTTCTTTCTACTCACACCTCCATTACTGCATATCCCCTTCCCCTATTATACTTCTTTTCTTATAAAGGTAGCACAGCTGTGGGAGGAAACCTATGCAAGTGAGTTACGATAATACGATGATAAAAAGGCTATTGGCTGAGATTTGAACCTTGAATCTTCTCTCTGTGGGGCGACAATACTAACCACTGAGGCACTGTGCCACCCAAAATTCATTCATTCATTCATTTGCTGAACCGCTTAATTGTAATAGGCTCGTAGTGAGGCTGGAGCCCATCTCAGCCGACACTGGGCAAAGGCTGGGTACACCCCTGAACAGCTCGCCGATCCATTGCAGGGCCAACACACACACAACCATTCACACTAGCACTCAGACATAGGGGCAATTTGGAACAGACAATTAGTCTAATGTGCATGTTTTGGAACTGTGGAAGGAAACAGGAGTACCCGAAGGAAACCCGCGCAAGCACGGAGAGAACATGCAAACTCCACACAGAAACACCCTTGCCAAGCCCAGGAATCAAACCCAGGACCTTCTTGCTATGAGGTGGACGTGCTAACCCCTACACCACAGTACTCTTTTCAGTTACCCTTAATATTTCCTATCTACCGTCCCTCCTATTTTCCTCACCTGGAGTTACTGGCTCCCTTTCCTCATTTTTCGTCAGTCTGCTTCTCCATCTGAAACTCTCTCCCTAACCTTTATGTATTGAAGCTCTGCCTCTTATTTTATAACTTCATCTCACTAGATTGGGGTACTGTGCTCCCCAGGACAAATACAGCCCTTTGGTCTTATTCCTTCTCCACATTCACTGTATACATGATCAACACACGGCACAGATTTTCTCCTCCTTGCACAGCTTTGCTTTATGTGCTTATTTTGCTTATTGAACTTCTGAGACTTAAAACACGTCATTGGTTTTGATATGTCATCTCTTACCCTGTATATCCAAAGTATAATCATCTTGGCAGGTCCTTTGTTTCAAACTCTACCAGGACTGGCTCTATTTCCATTTTTTTCACGATGCCCTTAGGCATTTTTCTGGCACTCTAGAACCCATATAGCTCTTAAATTTTTTATAAGCTCATCCATACAAACTAAGGACAATTCCATAAATCACATCCTTGCAGCCCACCATCCTTATTACACTGTTTACTCTAATTGAACCAACACTATCCATCTTTTTTTTAAAACCTGATTTCTAAATTGCACCCTATTCAATTTCCATGAATGTCCATCAAAACTACATTTAATATATTCCTGTTCCCAATTTTTTATCCACCCATATCCTCCCTCCCCCATTACAACCTCTCTGCTGTCTCCGTCATTATTGTCCCCTTTCTCCATCATCTTCTCTCTCATAAACTTCCATGCTACCACTCTCTTTCTGACCCCCTAACATTCTATCACAGTAGGGAACACTGAGAAAGAACAGTACAATAGTGTTTTAAATGTAGGCAGGACTAACTAGTCAGGTAGCCAAACTAACTACCACTAAAGTCTACCTACTTCTGTGCATCTGTAATTTGACAGCAGGGACTAATTTAAGAATTTTATAGGTAACGGTATTGATGACATCACAAAACGAGCTTCTTTATAGCTAAACAAACAATCAGCCAACACTGGGTGAAGGCAGGGTACACCCTGAACTACTCACCAGACTGTCACAGGGCCACACACACACACACACACACACACACACACACACACACACAACCATTCACACTCACACTCACACCAAGGGGCAATTTGAAACAACCATTTAGCCTTTGGATTGTGGGAGGAAACCGGAGTACCCGGAATAAATCCACACAATCACGGGGAGAACATGCTCCACACAGAAATACCAAGCGGGGGACTCGATCCCAGGACGTCTTTGCTGTGAGGTACTATGTGCTAACCACTACACCATTCACACTCACACTCACATCTAAGGGGCAATTTGGAACAGCCAAATACCCTAATGTGCATGTCTTTGGACTGTCGGAGGAAACCGGAGTACCCAGAGGAAACCCGTGCAGACATGGGGAGAACACAGTAACGCCCTCTCCGAACCCGAGACTCGAACCCAGGACATTCTTGCTGTGAAGTGGACGTGCTAATCACTACGCCTCCCTGTTTAAATTCAATATTTATAATTTACATTTAATATTTAACATAGACATCATTATTCATTCAAAATATGTTCTCGTTTCTGATTGGTGGAAAGCCACCTGCTAATACTTGGTATTCCCCTACAGGCCGAGTTATCTATCACTGACATCGGCTAAGTTGAATGATTATTGCACCTGCCAATGTTCCTCCTCATAGACATCATATAAGACAGAGAGGTATTACATAATTGGTACTGTTTGTACACAGTATTTGGCTGTATGTCCCATGTACAGTATTTTTAGTGCTAAATTGCTTGCTTAGTGTAGCTGTTCAAGCTACTTCCCATCATTTGCTTAAACATATATTACTTATACACCACACATCTGACCACAACCTGATTCTACAAGCATGTGTGTTTGACTTTAATAGCATTATTATACCCCAACTTATCATGTCATCTCAGACTGGCAGACATCTGGCTAAGGGAGGATTCAAAGATTTATCATCTAGGATATATGGCTATATGATTTTCTCACGCAGCATGTACATCAAAAAGCCACATCTAGATGTCTTTCAACTCATTCCAGTCTTTATCTGTATGTTAGGTGTCTGACAACAAGCCTCAAATAGGGATGGCTTAAAACACACCACTGTCAATGTGCAAGTAGACATTTGGCCAAACCAATTAGCTACATGGGCACAACCTTGACCAGGACCAAGATTACTGGATGATTGTTGTGTGGTCATCTTTTATTTTAAAAAAGTATTAGGGTTATCTCTTTTCAATAAGATTTAAGATTAGGAATTTTCATAAGCTTCCTATGGAAAAAGATGAGAGATAACCATGCATGTGAAAATACTGTCCATCACAAACATGCAAGACATATTGCATCTTTCAGACAAGAAAAAAAAAACAGAAATAAAAATATCACACAACATTCATCTGCACATTACATGAAATATTATAGACGCGTTCAAGGAGTGCAAGGTACCTCCACCATGGATGCAGCGTGGATAATGTAGAAAATAGGTCCTATGGGGACTGGTTTTAATTACCCACGTGCTTATCTTACAATATGTTTGATAGTATGTATTTGTATACATATTAGGGTAAAGTTGGGTTTTTTACACCCGAGCCTTAGGAAGCTTGTCCCCAGTTTCTGTAGTGTGAAGCAACTAGGAGTTCAACTCCTCCTGGATGGGACGTTAGTCCATCACAGGATACCTTACCAATAATTTGTACTGGTACCCATTTATACGGCTGGGTGGACAGAGGCACACTTGTAGTTAAGACCTTTCCCAGAGATCTTAGCACGGTGAGGGTCTAACGTCGATTCGAGCCCACGACCTCTTGATCATGAGCCCAGCACCCAAACCACTATACCACCGGCCCCACATGTATTCATATCAGTAGGGAAAATTCTTTTTGAAGAATTTAAGAGATGGCTGGGGTTTGACCTTAAGAGGTCACTCAAGGTCAATGGTAATTGTCTCATGTGAAAGCCCATGTATGGTTCCTTATTACATTTACATTATTGGCATTTGGCAGATGCTCTTATCCAGAGCAATTTGCTTTATTTTTATTATTATTATTTATTTATTTATTATACAACTGAGGGTTAATGGCTTTGATCAGGGGGCCCATCAGTGGTAGCTTGGTGGTACTGGGGCTTGAACCTCTGACCTTTGAAACAGTAACCCAGAGCATTAACCACTGAGCCACCACTGCATATTATTTGTGTTCCATAATAAAGACAGGTCTATCAACTTGATTTTGAACTTTTGAGATCCCTTGAGGCCACACAGTGGGGATTATGCTGTTTGAAGGCAATTACATAGTTTCCTCTTGCATCTATGGGTCTGCATCCATGTCATATATAAGCAATTTCAATATTACCATGGGAAATGTCTATCTCTAAAACGTTGTGCCCATTGACCTTTGACCTTGACATTCCAAGATCAGATCATTTCTGTGACTTTTGGGTTGTGTCCCCACCAAGTTTGGTGAGATCCTTGCATGGGTATGGTCAGGATTCTGTTCTCAGACAACCTGACAACCAAACAAACAGACTGAAAAACACTGGTGAGTACAATATCTCTGCCAAGACAACATTTTATGGCAGAGGTAATACATTTTGAATGAAATAGGGTACTGTTGGTCCCCCCCTGCTGGCGGGATGCAGCAAGTACATTTAGCATGTTTTGCTAATCTGCGAAAAAAAAACTCATATGAAGCCTCTAACAGACAAGGAATTTAAATACATTATAAACAAGTTGTGTATAAATCGTATACTATGCTATAGGTTATGCAGTACATTATACAGTACCATTTTTAGTTGAAACTGGGGAAAAAAAGCCCACAAATAACAAGAGTCAAGATAGAAGAAACAGAGCTGAGCAGGCAGGAGGCGGAGCTACTTTCTGACCCAGAAAATTAACAAAAATGAGGAAAAAACATAACCTAAAATGAACAAAAAAAAGCCAAATTTGTTTCATGGCAATTTAAATGATAAAATGATAAACATAAAAGGTTAGAGAAGGCCTAGAAACACGTATAAGCATTACAACGTTCATCTCAGTCACTCACTCACTCATTTGCTGAACTGCTTAATCATACTAGGGTCGCAGAGAGGCTCGCCAGACCATCGAAGGGCAAAGCGCGCACACACACACACACACACACACACACACACACACACACACACACACACAACTATTCACTCTCACACCTTGGGCAGCCATTTAGCCTGCTGTGCATGTCTTTGGACTGTGGGAGGAAACCGGAGTACCCAGAGGAAACCCATGCAAACACGGGGAAAAACATTCAACCTCCATACAGAAAGTTCAGGAATCAAATCCAGGACCTTCTTGCTGTGAGCTGGACGTGCTAACCGCTACCCCAGCACACCGCCCTAGAGTGCTGATGTTCAAACACTATTTAACTTTATTCCTTCCAGTTCAGCATCATCTAAGGGAAGCATTTAATCTGATGTTGTTTTCAAGGCTGTTTGTTCTGTATGTTATGCACTTGTTCTGGTTAAACATTAATTTTCTTTATTGGAATAAAAAACACGAAACAGGTTTTTAAAAAAATTTACAACACCATGTTAATTTTTAAAGCAAAATTCATGATGGTTTAATTAACCGCAGTTTGGTTCATCAGTCTCCTTTGCTGAGATCTCCTGAGAGCATTGGGATTATTAAAACCATATCTTATTCCACGATCATAAAATGCACAGACACACACATCCACAGAGCCACACCTGCAGGCGTACTTAAAGCAGACCCCCATAATTCATAAGGATTCAAAAGTGTAAGTCTTTATGGAATATATTTCGATGAATAATGAATGAGATTTATTATTATCGACTTATTGTGAGAATTTCCACACTATGTTGCCTGTAGAGGTTTTTTATTCAGTGGAACGTGAGGTGGAATTATAATGAGGTGGGGCAAAAAGAGACAAAGCACATCATAGACCTTATTGAAAAACGTCATGATCAGCTTTTTTTTTTTTAAACAACCAACAGAGTGAAACGTAGATAACTGAAAATTGGACATCCGATAATGCCTCTTCCAGGAGCATCTGCTTTTGGCAGGAATGACATTCTGGCAGCTTTGACTTAATTAGACATGAAAAAAAAAAAAATCATGATTAGAAACCCTGTTGCTGTAGGCTGTCAGATCTATACTGCAGACGCAGGATGAAAAACGACTGGATCACACGGAGTGTAACAGCCACCAGTGGCACATAAATTGGCATATAAATTGTAAACTGTATTCAACTGCTGATCTGTAGAGAAAGATTTATAAACAATAATAGAATTAATATGTAAAAAAAAAAGTCTAATAACATCAAATTTTAGAGATGAACATTTTGAACAATTTGTATGAGTCTATTTTAAAGCAGTAAGCCACAGATAAAATATTTCCTACAAAATCTATAAAAATTAAGTGTATAAAGACAAAAACAATATATATAGAGATAAAAGCATGCCTCTTCTTCATCAAATAAACACAAAATACATTAATAAAAATAGTAAGCTTCATTAAACCAAGTAAGAGACATCATTTTGACAAATATGACTTTAAATTACAAAATAAAATATTATTAAAATATATATTTCACACTTTTATGGTCTTTTGTTGCAATTCTGAGAACTGTCAGTCCACTGCATCATTCCATTCCGAATAGTGATTTCAGAAATAGTCTTCACCAGAACACTGTGTCCTTGCAGGAGTAGAAATCCACAACCTTCCAACATTGTTTCCATTCTCAAAGCCTGAGGCTCCTGCAGTTCACAAAGTGTGGCTCCCTGAAGGAGCGGCCGGACTGCATGGCAACGTTTCGCACAGAGTTCCTCAGCTGTTTCAGTACCATCCACAGCAGGAGTGCCATCAGCAGAAGAAGAAGGGTAAGAAGTCCAATATACACGCACACGTTCCAGCCCCATCCCACTGCAAGTGGTAGAGAGGTGGAGGCAACCAGGAAGCGTCTTGGGGCAGGCATCTGGTTCCACAGATCTGAAGGCGACAACTGCATATGTTTCCCAAGAGACGTAGTTAGGCACGAAACATTTCAGGTGCTTGGATCTGGGAGTGTGTCAGTCCTTCTGGTGTGAATTTCTCCTTGGCATTATTTTTCTACCTTTCAACAGACATGTCTGGTGTCTGCTGTGGTGCTCTCAAAATGAGACTTGTGCTGCTTTTCCAAAAAAGCTCCCTCTGCTGTTCCCTCCCACTGTGGAAGGCGGACAGGCACTCTCCCTGATTTCTCAGCAGGTGAAAGCAAAACACACACACACACACACACACACACACACACACACACACACACACACACACACACACACACACACACACA
>JBCNYH010000016.1:17369171-17382408 GCA_039654325.1 Tandanus tandanus | reverse complement strand
CACACACACACACACACACACACACACACACACACACACACACACACACACACACACACACACACACACTCATTACAAGTAAATCAGGTCCCAACTTGCATAGGAGGATAAATAAATTACAAAGCAGGCTTTTGCTCCATGAACATCAATCAGAAGGTCCATCTGTTTTCATGTGATGATCTAAATGTTTTCGGCATCATCAAGACAAGATTAAGGCTTTATACAGTAGCTTTGTCCATTGATGCTTAAAAGAAAAATTAACAGCTTTTTTCACTGACTCAAATTAATTAATAATACATATTCATATTTTCTGTGTGGGGTTTGCATGTTCTCCCCGAGCTTGTGTGAGTTTCCTCCGGGTACACCAGTTTCCTCCCACAGTCCAAAGACATGCACATTAGGCTAATTGGCTGTTCCAAATTGCCCCTAGATGTGTGTGTGTGTGTGTGTGTGTGTGTGTGTGTGTGTGTGTGTGTGTTGGCCCGGCAATGGATTGGCGAACAGTTCAGGGTGTACGCTGCCCTCGCCCAGAGTCGGCTGAGATAGGCTCCAGCATCCCTTCTGGTAGGATTAAGCGGTTTGTAAAATGATTTATTTATTATTATTATTTTTAATATATGTTTTTGTTGTTTTTTTTTAACTTAATGCTTAATAAATAAATATTATAAATATTATGAGTAAAAAAAAACTATCTCATATGAAGCTTCTTGTTTTGCTTTGAAATTAAAAATGTATAATATATAATGAGTACATATTCATATATTTTACTTTTTTTTATATTCTTAGAATAGATATAAATATTTATAAACAGCCAATCAAATATCAAATAATTTCCGCATAATCATTCATAAATTTCATTATCCAGACAGCTATAAATTTTCAGGTTGAAGCCCAAATAGCCTCCTCTTTTATACAAAGTGCACTATGTAGGAGTCCAGGCGCCGTTGTTTAATAGAATGAACAGTGCACTTATCTAACAACTCATGAGCCATTTTAGAACGCAGCCCTGTCTCCATGGCAACCGGGGATGTGTCAGGGCAAGGAATAAAAAAGATGGCGGGCTAGCGTTAAGTGAAGTGTTTGCTAGCTCAGAAAAAACAGTTTTTGGACTGTTTATGGCGCTTCAAGTCGCTTTAGTGAGTTTTGGACTTTATTATTCGAATTTTAAAGTGTATTATGTGTATCCGGAAATCTCACTAGTTACTTTATATGCATAAAACGGTGGGATATTTGTGACTTGCGAATTAGCTAAACTAGCAGTGTGTTGTGATCCGGGATCAAATCACCCTTAATCCGTGAGTTCATGATAATCTACTCATTTGTGATGATGTGTCTGGCTGCTGTTCTCCCTCAGACGAACTGGATATAACTGTAATATTCCTCCTGTAGGTTATTTATCAGAGGCATGAATAATCCTGGAACTCATCCTAACATCTACTGCCTGCTGTGATCTCTTTAAAACTGAGAAGATGGAGCTCAATTTAAGACATGTTGATTACCTGCAGGTAGGAGTGTTTTCATCCAGGTACACCTCTAATAATTGTATTTATTTTAATTTTTATTTTTATTATGCCAGGTGGATACAGTGATGCATTTATTTTGCATCTACCCTGTCCTGAGATTGCATGCTTTGCAAATCATTTAATAATAATAATAATAATAATAATAATAATAATACAAAAATGCCTCCCAAACGCCTCCCTGGTGTGGTGTTTCGGGCATTTCCAACCGGGAAGAGACCCCGGGGCCGACCCAGAACACGCTGGAGGGACTACGTCTCTCGGCTGGTCTGGGAACGCCCTGGCGTCCCCCCCGGAAGAGCTGGAGGAAGTGGCTGGAGAGAGGGACGTCTGGACCTCACTGCTTAGGCTGCTGCCCCCGTGACCCGACCCCGGAACAAGTGGATGAAGATGAATGAATGAATGAATAATACATAAGAATAAAGAAAAATAAGGGCAGCATGGTGGTGTAGTGGTTAGCATGTCCGTCTCACAGCTAGAAGGTCCTGGGTTCGAGTCCTGTGCTCAAAGGCGTTTCTGTGTGGAGTTTGCATTTTCTCCCCATGCTTGCATGGGTTTCCTCCAGGTTTTCTGTTTTTTCCCCCACGGTCCCAAAGCATGCAGATTACGTTAAATGGCAGTTCCAAATTGCCCCTAGGTGTGAGTGTGAATGGTTGTGTGTGTTGGCCCTGGTTGGAGCTGTTCAGGGTGTACCGTGCCTTCACCCAGTGTTGGCTGAGATAGGATCCATTCTCCCCACGACCCTAGTAGTTTTTGCCAGGTGATTGCATATTCTTAATAGAAACTCTTGCCCCCATTCTTTTTCTCTGTTACATTTATCTATACAAATGATGGCACGTGGTGACGTAGTGGTTAGCACATCTCACAGCAAGAAGGTCCTGGGTTCGAGTCCCGGGCTTGGCGAGAGTGTTTGGTGGATTTAGTGTGTCATGATGTGATGAAGCCAAGTGTGCAGAGCTTAAGTTCAACAATGAGTGGGGATCAAACCAATGAAATAAACACTGTGCTATTTAGTTTTGACGGTTGAAGAGAGATTGTTGCTGATGCAGTATCTCTAAAAGTTGGAATAACGGGTTTTTATATTCCGTAATAGTTGTTTATTCCTGTAACTTATTTTGCACTCTTTCTTTTCCAAGGTTGCAGTGACATCTCCAAAAACGATGAAACTTTTACCTGCAGTGGGACGTAAAGCGACACAAAAGGTGATTTATTATTTTTTTTTAAATGAATAAAGATTAAGTGAGAGTATACAGAGTACATGAAACCGATCCGGTTCTGTAAGCTGGAACAGATGTGACAGTATAAACCCGGTCTCAGCAACACACCCATGTTTGCAGATCTCAGGAACATCTGGTTGAGATTATTCCACAGCAGGGTCTGAACATTTCACCTCACTGAACCCTCCCAAACTCTTAAATCACCTGTTATTAGAATAACATCTTTATTATTATGATTTCTCTTTAGGTTGCTGTTGCTGATAACGATGGTGTGATCAACTGTTTCGGGATGAAAAAGGGGGAGGCGGTGGTGAGTAATGAAGTTGTCAGTAGCCATCCTATTCCATTTTATACATCTTGAGTACGACACGGACAGGATGTGACAATTGTTGGCACTCAGAATGTGTACACGTGGATTAATTTGGTTAGGAAGCTGGGCTCATGATCAAGATCAAGAGTCGTGGGTTGTGCAAGACAGCGGTCTTCATGACAGAGAACCTCTTCCAAAAAAGATTAATAAAAACATTTTTATTTTTGTGACGCTATAATCCAGCGCAACTTACTTTTTTTTTTTTCTCATTTATTCAACTGAGCTGTTGAGGGTTAAGGGTCTTGCTCAAGGGCCCAACAGTGGCAGGTTGGTTGGTACTGGGGCTTGAATCACAGACCTTCGGAACGCTCACCAGGAGCCTTAACTACTGAGCCACAACTGTCCCAACTACATTTATTGATGATATACTTAATTTCTTCTAAAGATCCTTCAAAATGTTAATTTTGATTGAACGCGGTTATTTTTGCAGCCGACCCTGTACGTCCAAAACTTTGTGACCTTGCATTGCCCTTGAACTTTGACCTTGACATTCCAAATTCAAACCATCTCTGGGATTCGGGTAGGGTCATGTCCCCACCAATGTATGGGTGTGGTCAGGATTTTGTTCAAAGACAAAATGAAAAACAGACGAACTCAGAAACGCCAGTGATTGCAGCACCACTGCCAAAATCTCAGTTTTGGGAGAAGGGAAAAAATCAAAACATAATATTATTAGCATGTTTTCATAAACTCAAACCTTAAAGTTATTGACATTTTTTCCCCATATCCAGCCTGTATTCAGAAGTCTTCCAGGACAGAAGATCTCCAAGCTGGAGCTGGGAGGTGCATTAGGAACACCACAGGAGAAGATATTTGTGTGCTCGGGTTCCGAGGTTAGGGGTTACACTAAAAAGGGAAAACAGTTCCTTTCTTTTGAGGCCAATGTGACAGAGAGCATTAACGCCATGTACGTTCTTATTTCATTTCCATGTATTCACTATATATTTAATGAATTTCTTTTTTGTTGGTATATTATTTCTGTGCTAATGTCAGACACGGATATTAAGATTTTGAATGTTGTTGGCAGGCGTGTCTCTGGGTCGGACCTTTTTGTCTGTGCCAGGTACATTTACAACCACTATTGTGACTGCAAAGACCAGGACTATTTTCTGTCGGGGGACAAAATCAATGACATGGTGTGTTTACTGGTTGAGATGGTGGGACGTACGGTGCCTGTTCTGGCGTGCCAAGACAGAGTGCTGCGTATATTAAAGGTAATGCCAGTATTAAAGTGGTACTTCACCCTCAGCTCAACTCCACCCAGTGCATACGTAATATATATATAATTATTAAAATATATTTATATAATTATTATTATTATTATAATTTTAAATTTTTTTTAAGTGGAGATCTGTTCAGGGTGTACCCCTCCTTCACCAAGTGATGGCTGAAATAGTCACCAGCTTTCCTGCGACCCTGGTAACATTAAGCAATTCAGTGAGTGAGTGAGTCTTTACTCTATAATGTGATTTGTGTTAGGGTTCGGAGCTGCTGTATGATTTTGAGATTTCTGGCCCGCCGTCTGTTCTGGAGCTTCACAACCGAGATGGGGGTGAGAGGAGTTTCTGAAAATAGATGTAAATATGTGGGTGTGATATCTGGAAGCTCTAAATATAAGTGTTTTTTTTCCTGATGTGTCCTTGATGTTCAGGTATAGATGGGGAGGAAGTGCTTTATGGAACAACTGATGGCAAACTAGGTCTAGTGCAGTTAGGAGGTTCAGGTGCTGTCCCTAAGTGGGAGGTGGACAATGGGAAGAAGAAAGGAGGTGAGGAACCTTATTTCTTAATTATTGAGGGTGCTTTAATTAAATGTTCATTCCCTGTGTGTGCTGAAAACAAACCGTGTTCATGCACAGCCCTGGCTTTATAGATGAGAAACAAATAAAGTGGTTTAGAGTCAGATACACAAGACTATACCAGCCAATCAGCAACAAGGGTTGCTAGTGCTTATGCACAGCACAGAGGCATCCTGTTGCTGTTTGGCTGGAGAGGTTGTCATGGGGTGTTGTTATTAGTGTCGTTGCCTTGGCAATACACCTTGAATTTGGGGGCGGAGCTTCTGAAAGCGTCCTGAAGAGAGGTGTAACGGTACGCTAGGACACTACGTAATGTTCTTGTGACCAGAATTCCATCCCACTTTAAAATGAGGCATCGGTCAGAAACCGACAGCAAAAATAGCATCTGTGTGATTTTATTGTTTTCTCAAGGCGTGCTGTGCATCGATACGTTCGATATCCTGGGTGACGGAGTAAAAGACATTCTGGTTGGAAGGGATGATGGGACTGTCGAGATTTATGGACTGTACAACTCCAGTGAACCCACATTGCGTTTTGAGAACGTAAGTGGAAATTAGTTCAAATCTGGATGCGTGTGTGTGTGTGTGTTCATTATTCAGTGTATTTCTGTTTATAAGGTGCTCACTGAAAGTGTTACATCAATACAAGGAGGGTGTGTCGGAAAGGAGTCATATGATGAGGTTGTCACAACAACATATACGGGTGAGCTAGCAGTTTTTCTGCTTAATCTTTATTCTGATGATTTTTTTTCTTGGATTTTTTTTTTCCCCCACACAGTATTCTACAACACATCTCATTATTCAGTGAAGGTTTTTTTATTTTAATTCCTACCAGATATTGAAGTCTTCATGGATAAAGTGCAGCTTATGGCTGGCTATGATTTGATCTGAATTCTCTGTCGAACAAAAATATTATTAGCGAAGCACCATACTTAGGAGAAATTGGTATAGCATCAATCTGACTTTTTGTGTTTGTCCACCGTGTCTATCCATTTGTTCATACATGTACACGGGGGAACCCTGTGGTGATATTTCGCTTTTCGTATATAATAGTGGTAATGGGAATGAATGTCTGAGTGATGGTGACTTCTTCTACTCTATCTTCCCCTCCAAACTGTTACTTGTTTCAAGCCATAAAATAAAATACACTTTTTTTTTTTTTTTTTGTACTTTGTGCCATATGCAGGAGGTATCTTCGTTTTTTTAGCCGGCAAAATAAACTATTGCTGCTGCGCAATGCATTACTCATTTGCATAGATAGGCTTTTAACCCAATCACATTGAGGAAGCGCATGACGTATAACGTGCTTACGGAAGTGAACCTATCCAGCCAAATGACATCTCGCTTCCCTGTGGTGATATCGGGTTTCCATTAAAGAAATCTTATCTCAATAGCCTAACACTTTCAGACCATATCAAAACTTTGGGAAGGGGGCGGTCATAACGTGATGGTTACATGACATTACATAATTGATGGCATCATCAAAACTCATTCATGATGAAACCTTTTATTAGAAGTTAATTTTTTTGGAGCTCCGCTTTTAGGCAGTGCCGAAATCGTCATATTATTATTTTTTATTTACCATGAGAAGAACAGTGTCATTTTCTTTCATCTGCGATCTATCATTAGAAGACCATCACATAATCAGAACAAGCTTTCATACAAGGTCACACAAGTGGTCCCTCAGTGTACAAGTAATCATTTTAAAAGGATGTGAAAGAGTTTCTATTTTGTTCCTGGTGTGTGTGTGTGTGTGTGTGTGTGTGTGTGTGTGTAGGTTGGATATCAGGTCTCACGACAGACCCTCAGCAGATGGAAGCAGGACCAGGCGACGAGATAAAAATGAGCCGAGAGATCCAGGCCAAGGTGGCAGGTCTCAGGTACTCGATATACACTGGAACTGCAGCGCCAACTCCCTGTGTTTTTTGCTTGGATTTCTTCTGGGTACTCCAGTTTCCTCCCATAGTCCAAAGACATGCACTTTAGGCTAATTGTCTGTTCCAAATTGCCCCTAGGTGCGAGTGGTTGTATGTTTGTAACCGTGATGGTCTGGCGAGCTTTTCAGGGTGTACCCCACCTTCACCCAGTGTTGGCAGAGATGGGACTCTAACCTTAATAAATGGGCCTGAAACCGTAGTAGGATCAGGTGGTATGGCAGATGTGTAGAGGAGTGATGCCCTTTTTAATTTTGAAAAATTTCTTTAGGGGAGTAACTGCTTTGCTAGCCTCATTTAATCTTTAAGGATGTTGATGATCAGTTTCAGGACCTTGACATGCAGGACCATGACCCTCTAGGACCCAGAGCTTTAAGAAGAAAAAATAAATAAATAAATAAATCCTTCCTGTTCCATCTTTTAGCATGACACACTTAAAACACTCTCTTAAATGTACATTTTAAAGTTCCGCCCATAGAGACGTTTTGTCATGAAAGAGTCGTGAACATGTTTTTCGGCTCAGCTGGATGCGTGCTTGTATGCAGGGCCGAGCTGGAGCAGCTGCAGGTGAAGGTGATGCAGGGACGGGAGAAATACCAGCAGAGCTCCCAGTCCAGTACAGCTGTATCCACCGTGCCGGGCTTTAGCATCAACGACAGGTTCACTCTGTGCCAAGAGGATGCCAGTTACAGCCTTACGCTGGAGGTTCAGACCGCTATCGATAACCTGCTGCTGCAGGTCAGACATGGAGGAGATCTACTTAACAAATCAGGCTGTAGCAACCTATTATTCTTTTAGTGTAAAAATGAATTGCTTGTATTTTGGGTGCAGAGCGATGTTCCTATAGACCTGCTAGATGTGGATAAGAACTCAGCAGTGGTCAGTTTCAGCGAATGTGATTCGGAGGTAATACATCACCATGTTTATAATTATTCCTGTTGTTAAAAGTGTGCTTTTATATAATATGATATGATATGATATGATATGATATGATATTGTATTTTCTTACGTCTAACATTGGGTTACTAGAGAGATTGGACTTTGTGTTTTCACACTTTCTTTTATAGCCAAATGGGAATTTCCTCCTCGCCACATACAGATGCCAGGCTAACACCTCAAGGCTGGAACTGAAGGTAATTTATAACACTTATCCCTCTTGAAAATCGATCTGGGACTATTGCATGCAGATGTTACACTTACTGTATAAAAGTAAAGAAAAGCGTTCGTCCACTCACAATTTTGAGCCCAGGGTGATCCATCTGTGGAAGAGAGCCCATTGGCTGAGCTCTCGGAGAAAGAGACAGATGGCATACGTTCTCTTCCCTGTCACTTATAACCAACATTAGCCAGTCATGGGCGTGCAATTTGCATGCAAAGTGGCGGATCGAGCTGTCCTCCGAGTGTGTGATGCCGTCCCTGAGTTTTGCCGTCCAAAAAAAAAATGCTGGAATCACGTGCCTTCACCCTCACTTACTCATTTGCCGAACTGCTTAATCCTTCTAGGGTCGCTGGGAGGCTGGAGCCTATCTTGGCCGACTATGGGGGGGGAGCAGGGTACACCCTGAACAGCTTGCCAGGCCATCGCAGGGTCAACACAGACAACCATTTACACATTCACACTGACACCTAGGGAACAGCCGAATACCCTAATGTGCATGTCATTTGACTGTAGGAGGAAACCGGAGTACCTAGAGGAAACCCATGCAAACAGCTCGCCTATCCATTGCAGGGCCAACACACACCCAAAACCATTCATACTAGCACTCACACCTAGGAGCAATTTGGAACAGACAATTAGCCTAGTGTGCATGTTTTTGGACTGTGGGAGAAAACTGGAGTACCCGGAGGAAACCCATGCAAGCACGGAAAGAAAGTGCAAACTCCAGACAGAAACGCCCTCGCGGAGCCCGGAACTCGAACCCAGTGAGGCAGACATGCCAACCAATTCGCCACCATGACGCCCACCATAACCCAAGTTTAGTCCTTAAATATTTGCGAAACATTTATAACTGCACACATTCCTTAATCAACACTGATCAACAACCTTAATCAGCTGCTATGTACTTTACTATGTATGAATATTTATATTTGAATACTTGCACTGTTGATGAGATATCTAATGACGCCAAGCTCATCCAATCATCGTGACCCTTTAATAATGTCACATTCATCATGCTGCAGTTGTCCGATTATATGCAGATGGTTTACAACTCCGCCAGCAGTGAGGGATTAAGACGAGCTTCTTTTCATGTGTTTGAAGTGTCAGGATGTTTTCCACCCACTAAGGACAGCGATGGTATCCTAGGGTCTACACAACACAACTGGGATTTAAGCCAGGATCCCAGCAGCAGGACACACTGTTTCAGTGTTAAGCATGGGATTACATCATGACATGACATGATTACATAAGGCGGGTTACATCACCTAGTGGTCTGCTGCTAAAGAGTAAATCAGTAATAAAGCTGTATTTCTATTCAGTCTTTTATAATTATTATTTATTTTTATTATTGTTGATATTATTATTATTATTATTATTATTATTGTATTATAACTGTATTATTATTCTATAGAATGGAATAATCACAGGCATAACTTAATAATTTTTATGGTGAATTATGTTGACGTTGTTTATGTTAGGAATCCTTTCACATTCTTTGTGTCCTCCATACCACTTTGGGTTCAAGTGCCTGTCATCAGGTAATGTAGTAGCATGAAAACAGTGCAGCAAGTCAGTAATTAGTGGGTGGCATGGTGGTGTAGTGGTTAGAACGTCCACCTCACAGCAAAAAGGTCCTGGGTTCGATTCCCTGGGTTCGTCTGCCTGTTTTCCCTGCGCTTGTGTGGGTTTCCTCTGGGTACTTCGGTTTCCTCAAGCGGTCCAAAGATATGCACATTAGGCTAACTCGCTGTGTCAAATTAAGCTTCGGTGTGACTATAAGTGTGAATGGTTGTGTGTGTGTTGCCTTGAGGTGGTCTGGCAAACTGTTCAGGGTGTCCCCTGCCTTCGCCCAGTGTTGGCTGAGATCGGCTCCAGCCTCCCCGCGACCTTAGTAGGATTAAGCGCTTCAGCAAATGAATGAAAGTTGGTAATTAATATTTTTTCATTATTTCTCTGAGCCGGGTCAATTTATACTAACTATCCTTTGCACTCTTTGCAGGTGAGGTCAATTGAGGGTCAGTATGGTACCCTTCAGGCCTATGTAACCCCACGGCTGCAGCCTAAAACCTGCCAAGTGCGTCAGTACCATATCAAACCACTCTCGCTCCACCACAGGACCCACAGCATTGATCATGACAGGTGAGACTCGTGGGAATCAGTCCCATGCCTTGGATTTGATTTAAACACCTGAACCAAGGCACACAGGTGGGCAGGAAAAGTGCTGCAGGGAGTCCGTTAGTATTGTATTCCTTAATGAACACCATTACACCATTAATTTATTCCTTAATGAACACCATTTTTTTTCAATTTTTAGTTTAAAGTTGTGGAACACAAGCAAAACATGTGTCTTTGTGTTGGCATGTTAAATTCTTTCATTCATTTTCTAAGCCGCTTAATCCTAATTAGGGTAATGGGGAGGCTGGCGCCCATCTCAGCCGACTCTGGGTGAAGGTGCAAAACAGCCCACCAGGCCATTGCAGGGCCAGCACACATACAACCATTCACACTCACTCTCACCTAGGGGCAATTTGGAACAGCCAATTAGCCTACTATGCATGTTTTTGACTGTGGGAGGAAACTGGTGTACCTGGAAGAAACCCACACAAGCACGGGGAAAAGATGCAAACTCCACACAGAAACGCCCGAGCCTGGGATTCGAACCCAGGACCTTCTGCTGTAAAGCAGGCGTGCTAACCACTGCGCCACCGTGCTGCCAGCATGTATAATATAGCAGCGAAATGTATTTGATTTGTATAACCATGCCTGTTGCAGTTTTTCTGCCACATTGTATCCCTCTGCATGGATAATTCCATAAATGTTCTCAGGCTTGTTTACACCTGCTGTTTTGAAAATCCTGATAAAAGAAAACCCTCATCTCCCTGGGTTTTGTCTCCAGGCCTATGAACACCTTGAAGCTGGTGGGGCAGTTCAGCTTTGCAGAGATCCACTCATGGGTCATGTTCTGTCTTCCCGAGGTGCCTGAGAAAACCCCAGCTGGAGAAAGCATCACCTTCTACTTTCAGAACACTTTCCTGGGAACACAGCTCGAGGTGAACTACTGGTGAGGCAGACATTTCTGTGGGCAGTTTTTTTATAAAACGTAAAAAAAAAATTGTAGCAGTGGTAGTAAGTACGGAGGTTGGTGTTACATTTCTCATGGAGATTAATGTTTTCAATGCAGTTTATTTGTTTGTTTTGTGCAAAAACTGTCCATCTGATTTTCATCAAACTTGGTGGACAGGTGTAGCATGGGCCAAGGAAGAACCTAGTGAATTTTGGAGTAGATCTCCAAAAGTCACAGGGTGGAAATTTGTTTTTACTTTTAATAATGTTAAAATATATAGCACTTGCCTCTTACATTACAGTGTACAGTGGTAAATTTTAATGCAAAGTGTGACCGCAATTTAAAATTACCATGGGAAATCCCATTTTTTGGATGAGTGGTAGTACAGCAGGCCCAGCAGGGGCTGTTGTGTACTCATTTTTATGGTTTGGCAGAGGTTTGCGCTCTCAAAGTTTTGGAAATGTATCTAGATATGTAAAGTGGTTGTGGTTGCAGATTTATTGCAAATATCAAAAAGAGCTTACTACTGTCCTTATGTGGAGGTTTGCACTCTCTCTCTCTCTCTTTCTCTTTCTCTGCCCTTCTAGTTTAAAATCTGATTTTGTTTGTTGTTTTTTGTTTGTTTTTTTTAGCAAAGGTGAAGGAAACTTTAAATCAGATAACATTTCAACTATTTCCATCCTCAAGGATGTTCTCTCTAAGGAGCCCACCAAGCGCAAAATCAATCTAAACATCTCTTATGGTGAGTTTATGTTCATACAAACTTCAAATTGTTGGCGTTTCACCCCATCCCCGAGTCTGGTTTAAATCCTGTTTTAACGTTTTGCTTTTTAGAAGTGAATGAAGATTCAGTGAGCCACACATTGAAGATGATTCACCCTAAGCTTGAGTCTCAGCTCTTGCTGGCCAAAAAGGTTCAGCTTATTGATGCCCTGAAGGTAAAATTCTACTGTGAGGATCAAGAATTGAACGATGTGGCTGATTTGATGTATAGTCGTTTATTTGTTTGTATATGTTTCGGTCTCCTTTAGGAGCTGCAAGTGCATGAAGGAAATGCAGATTTTCTGATTCCGGAGTATTGTAATATACTCGATGAGTCTGCTCATTTGTTAGAGGAGTACAAGAAACAGCCAGCTCACCTGGAAAGATTATATGGTAAGCAGACTTCACATGATATGAAGTTTTTTTTCTGGTATAAACATTGATATCATATATGTGGATGTTGGGGGGTTCGATTCCCATGCTCGGGTGGTTCTATTGCTTGCATGGGTTTCCTCTGGGTACTCCAGTTTTCTCCCACAGTCCAAAGACATGCACATTAAGCTAATTGGCAGTTACAAGTTGCCCCTAGGTGTGAGTGTGAGTTTGAATGGTTGTGTGTGTGTGTGTTGCCCTTCGATGGTCTGGTAAGCTGTTCAGGGTGTACCCCTCCTCCGCCCAGTGTTGGCCCACCCACCCCCTACGACCCCAGTAGGAGTAAGCGGTTTGGCAAATGAATAAATGAATAAACGTAGATGTTGTTATTGTTGTTGTTGTTCCTTATCATTTACCTTTTATAAGCTTCAGAAAATATTATCTTTTATAGATAAATGTTCGTAACGCATGTTTGTCCTCTCACAGGCATGATAACCGACCTCTTCATTGACAAGTTCAAGTTCAAAGGGCAAAATGTCAAGACAAAGGTTTCACAGCTCCTGGAAATATTAGACAACTATGATCTGAACTCTCTGGTGGACTTTTTTAATGATGCTTAATTAAAAACGCCAATGACAAAATTATTTATTTATTTATAATGTTTTTTGTTTGGTGGTCAGATTTATCAGATATTTATTTGCAGTAGCTGAATACTTTCAAATGCCAATGAACAGAAGTCATAGAGATATGGATCCATTATTAATTACTTAAATAGTGCTGTTATAATGTTAATGATAAATACACTGCATTGCCAAAAGTCATCTTCCTTCACACATATAAAGTTATGATGTTGGCCCACCCTTTGCAGCTATAGTTTTAGCTGCATTTTAGTAGCTATTAGGAGTGTGTTCATGGGAATTTTTGACCATTCTTCCAGAACTGCATTTGTGAGGTCAGACACTGACGTTGGACGAGAAGGCCTGGCTCGCAGTCTCCGCTCTAATTCATCCCAAAGGTGTTCTATCGGGTTGAGGTCAGGACT
>JBCNYH010000016.1:17354849-17366714 GCA_039654325.1 Tandanus tandanus | reverse complement strand
ACCACGCTGGAATTCACTGAGCTCCTGAGAGCGACCCATTCTTTCACAAATGTTTGTAGAAGCAGTCTGCATGCCTACGTGCTTGAATTTTTACACCTGTGGCCATAGAGGTGATTGGAACACCTGAATTCAATTATTTTAATGGGTGAGTGAATACTTTTGGCAATATGGTGTAAATCTCACTTCTGTGCTAGTTTTCTGTGAATTTATATTTCTACCCGAATAAATCTTCCTATTACATTTCCTGTCTCTCATTTCATGCACCAGTAATTCATATCTGTCTGTGACTGGAGGTCAAACAGAGAAATCAGAAGGAAGTCATCACACATTTAAAAACAGTCTCTTCAAGAGATATAAACATCTCTGTTTTATCCATTATTAATGATGTATCTAATAAACTGATTATTAATAATCAGTCTGATGTTGGGAATAAACACTGAATCAGACTGAACATCTTTGCTGATCCAACCCACGGATGTATTCTATACATACATCCACCACGAGATGGATCCTGCATATGAACAGATGACACGACTGGCTTGGTCGGTGAAATAGAATGTGATTAATACATACATTAATAATTCAAAAACAGAATTCTGTCTTTAATTTAAAATAATATATCCCCTTGATTTTCTGTCTCAAGAAGTTTTCACCGATTTCCACCTCACCTTTGGGGAATAATTGTTTTACTCACTCACACACTCATTTTCTGAACTGCTTAATCTTACTAAGGTGGCAGAGAGGCTGGAGCCTATCTCAGCTGACACTGGGCAAAGGCGGGATGCACCCTGAACATCTCGCCAGACCGTGGTAGACACACACACACACACACACACACACACACTATTCTCATTCACAGCTTGGGTCAATTTGGAACAGCTAATTAGCATAATGTGCATGTTTTTGGACTGTAGGAGGAAACCAGAATACCTGGAAGAAACCCACACAAGCACAGGGTGAACATGAGATATTTGAGCCTGGTACTCACAACCTGATTACTGTGAGGTGGACATGCTAACCACTTTGCCACTGTAGCACCCAATATTATATTATATTATTCATTCATTCATTCATCTTCTTCCGCTCGTTCCGGGGTCGGGTCGTGGGGGCAGCAGCCTAAGCAGTGAGGTCCAGACGTCCCGTTATGTTATATTATGTTATATTATTTTATATTATGTTATGTTATATTATATTATATTATGTTATATTACATTGTTATATTATATTATGTTATGTTATATTATATTATGTTATATTACATTATGTTATATTATATTATGTTATAATATAGCATAATATAATATAACATAACATAATATAACATAATATAATATAACATAATATAACAATATAATGTAACATAACATAATATAACATAATATAACATAACATAATATAACATAACAAAATATAACAATATAATGTATGTTATGTTATATTATGTTATGTTATATTATATTATGTTATATTATATTATGTTATATTAGGTTGTTATATTATATTATGTTATATTATGTTATGTTATATTATATTATGTTATATTACATTGTTATATTACATTATGTTATGTTATATTATGTTATGCTATATTATATTATGTTATATTATGTTATGTTATATTATATTATGTTATATTATATATTATATTATGTCAAATTATATTATGTTATGTTATATTACATTGTTATATTACATTATGTTATGTTATATTATGTTATGTTATATTATTATTTTTGTAGTATTTAAATACAATCATAAGCCATCAAGATGTACATGGATTCATTATCAAATATTGACTGATGCTGATTATTTATCTATTCAATTCAATTTGTTTTGTGTATAACAGTGTGTAATCTCATCTGAACCGCACCCATTGACCACAAGCACATGCGCCGCCTATTGTTCATGTCAGTTTTTTAAATTTCCTTCGAGCCTCCCTCCTTCAGCTCTTTACCGTTTTGATTAGTAAAGACGGGGAGGAAATATGGACACGTTCAGCCACCGTAGGTTAGTGACGTCCGGGGCCGTGCTGGATTCTGATTGGACAGTTTCAATAGTCGCGGGCTACTTGAACTGAGAAAGTAACAATAATCCAGGGTTGTAGAAGAACTCCGGTTGTGGTGGAAGCGTTTACTGCTCCCCCCCCTCATGGCTGGATAATTTTTAAAGATTATGGCGCTTTTTTTTGTAGCTTAACTTCCCTTTTTATTATTGTTTTGACTTCTTTGTTTGTTTTTGTTTATTCCTTCCCCTGACACGCTGCTGTTTGAATTTGTTTTGTCTGGCTTAGCAACAGTGACTTCACGGTATGGCGGTTTAAATATTATTCAGTTTCTCAAATTCCTTGATTTGAGCGAAGTCTACATTAAAACTCCAAACCTTCCGTGTGTTTTATAAACTAAATATTACTTGTGTGGGGTTTGTTTATTTATTTATTTTTGTAAGATGTCCTCTGCACAAGAAAGCGCGCTGGATCCTGGAGCCGAAGCGGTTCACCACGAAAATCAGGAGAACATTCCTGTACGGTTCCGAGGTCCAAACAAGAGCCGGGTAGAGAACCAGGAGAATGTGGCTGCTTATGCTAGTAAACCGGGCACCAGGACCGTCCTGGGAGCTCTGGCCAACAACCCACGAAGACAGCCCGCCTTCCGAGGTTCCAATAAACAGGTGGGTGATAGTTAGCTAGCTAGCATGATTCGGGATGTGTCCCAAATATCACGTTACTGTTTCTAAAGTGCACTCATTTGGCTGTAACCGCTGCTCTGTGTAGCCTGCAGTAGTAGTGAGCAGGCAGCTATTTAGGATTGGTCCTGGGTTTGATGGAGTAGCTAACCTTTTATTTTTAAGCCGTATAATGTCCTTTTTTATTAGTACTTAAACACTAAATACAGCCTTAAGTCTTTTCAGCTCACGTTTCCTAAGCAAATGTGTAATTTATTACCTAATAAGTTTAATACTAGTAACAATAAAACTTTTTTAGACTGATTTCTACTGCTTAGCATCTACTCTCTCTGTCTTAAATATGTGCTTGAGTTAAATCTAAACTTATTCTTTTTTTTCCCCCCTAGTATCACTAAAGCCTTTCACCTGATCAGTTATGAAAATTTCCCCCCTTTTTGCTCATTTTAAGGTGTTTCTTTCTCTCTCTGACCGTCTCGGAGCGCCATTTTACTTTCTCATGCTACCTGCATGGAGGTGAGTCAGACTGTAGAGGTTTGCTCAGGCTTTAGTACAAGCCTGCAGGGATTTCTGTCATAAAAATCTTTAAGGTACAGCCTTCTAAATCACATTTTGAGAAGTGCAGCAGGAACAAATGGCTGTAGACCAAATTCACATTTGCTCAGCCCTTCAGCTTTCCTAGTGCATATTCTTTGTTTATATTTATGGCAGACACTTTCATCCAGAGTGACTTTCTGTACATTTATCTTTTTTTTATTTTTATTTTTTATTTTTTTAATACAACTGAGCAATTCAGGGCTAAGGGCCTTTGCTCAAGAGCCCAACAGTGGCAGCATGTTGGTACTGGGGATTGAACCTGTGATGTTTGATTCACACACGGTCTTAACCACTGAGTCGCCACCACTACCCTCTTTATTTCTACTTTAATTAACTGAGAGTGCACTAGATCTGAATGTGAAATCCATGGAGGGTTTAAAACGCAACAATGGATGGGATTGGTATTCTGTGAAGCTCTTTATACCCTTTGTACCCATGTTGTCACTTGATTTACCCCCATTCCAGGTTCTAACTGGTGCATCGGTGTTAAACCTTTTTAATTTCTAGAGCTCCGCGGCTCAAGTCTGTAAGTCGGAAGATTACAACAAGAGCTGTGCAGAGAAACCTGCAGCCAAGCAACCTGCCTTCCAGATTCACATCGACGAACCCGATGGAGCCTGCTTGAAAAAACAAGTGTCGGCCAAGCAAGCCACCGTGGCGTGCTCTCCGCTAACACTGAACCCGACAGTAACTCGGCTCAGGCAGCCCCTCGCTACTATTGACCTGCCTATGGAGCTGGAGCTCAGTTTTGGTGGGTCAAGCAGTCAGGTTGGTGACTTTAAACTCCTTTCAAGTGATTTGATGAATTTTAACCTTTCTTTTCTTTTCAGCTTCTCCCATGGACATGTCAATAGTCGAGAGTGAGGAGAGGGCTGTGAATGTAAATGAAGTTGCTGATTACATGGCTGAAATCCATGCACATTTAAGGAAGATGGAGGTATGCATGCATGGTTTTGTTGAGTTGTGGATATAGGGGGGGTGTGTGTGTGGGGGGGGGGGGGGGGTTCTTTTTTTTTTCTTCTTCTTTTTTAAATACATGTTGGGCTGTTATGCAGATCAAGTGTAGGCCGAAAGCAGGCTACATGAGGAAGCAGCCCGACATCACGAACAGCATGCGTGCCATCCTGGTGGACTGGCTGGTGGAAGTCGGAGAGGAGTATAAGCTCCAGAACGAGACGCTGTACCTGGCTGTGAACTACATCGACCGCTTCCTGTCCTCCATGTCCGTCCTCCGGGGGAAGCTGCAGCTCGTCGGAACTGCGGCCATGCTCTTGGCTTCGTGAGTTTCCTTTCATTCTGTCCTGCGCCAGTTGATATTTCGCATGTTCCTCTTTACGAGCTGTTTCTCTCACCGTAGGAAGTTCGAAGAGATCTACCCCCCAGAGGTGGCGGAGTTCGTCTACATCACTGATGACACCTACACGAAGAAACAAGTGTTAAAAATGGAGCATCTGATACTGAAGGTCCTCTCTTTTGATCTGGCAGCACCGACTATTGTCCAGTTTCTCACACAGTACTTCCTCAGACAGAGGGTCTGTAACAAAGTTGAGAGCTTGTCCATGGTGAGAAGGCTTCGTTGGTTTGTTTAAGGTTTTGGTCATTAAGTGTTTTATGTCGAAGTCTGTGCCTTGTTGTATTTGAAGATTTCAAGACTTGAGTTTATTTCATTGTTGGTAATCATCTCCCTGTTTTTAGTTTCTCGGAGAGCTTAGTTTGGTGGATGCAGATCCCTTCTTGAAGTACCTTCCATCGCAAATGGCTGCCGCCGCCTTTGTTTTGGCAAACTACACCATCACAAGGGGTTCATGGGTAAGCAGAAGAGCTTTATACTGCAAGGAAGCCATTTCTGATTTAGTTTTTTTCCTGCTCATGTAACTTGTGGGGTCTAAGTTAAAATTATTGGTGTTTGGATTAAACCCATTTGTATCTAATGACTAAACTTCTGATTCTGGGGCGTATCAAAGTAAATTAAGATGCATGGGTGGGTTTATTATTTTTATTTTTTTAAGGCATTGCTAATTTTCCCCAATTCTTACTAAGATAATGCGAAAACCAGCAGAGTTTAAGTTTTCTATCTGCAGCCATGGAGTCACGCTTTCAAATTTAAGGGCTAGTGAGCTTTGTCAGTTACAGCTGAAGTTGATTTTAACTATAAAGGTGTCTTGATGTTTTATTCCTCTTGTACCACAGTTTTTGTATGCATCTTAGGAGGCCATTTTAAAGGCATGTGCTTTCAATATCTCTGAAATGTTACTTTTTCTCATTTATTCGACTGGATATTTGTTAATCTCGCAGTCCAAGGCTCTGACAGAGATGACGGGCTACACTTTGGAAGACCTCGTACCATGTATCCAAGATCTCCATCAGGCCTACCTCGGTGCTGCTCAGCACGCACAGCAGTCCGTCAAGGAGAAATACAAAGGCTCGAAGTAAGCAGTCATATGTTCTTTATACTCTTATTTATTTTTATTTTAATTTGTGTGACTAATTCTTTCCTTTTGATATACCCCGTTTATTAGGTACCATGAAGTTTCTCTCCTTGAACCCCCACAGAAAATGGTGTTAAATTGATCCTGAAGATGACCCCCCCCCCCCCCGTAAATTCCGGACTCCAACAGGAATTGTGTGTACAGTCCTCACGTTGCATCAACATGTAATTGCAATAACAGACACCATCGCCTTCGTGTGTAGAGGGCTTGGTGAAATTAACACGTCGTGTATATTTTTGTGCAGTCCTGAAGGACTACTGGGTTTTGTTTTATTTTTTTTATGTTTGATGCATCCAGATACATTGTACAGTAGGTTATCACAGAGCATTTTTGCTTTTTTGTTTTTGAGTTACAAAAGTGGTTTTCTTAACACGTTCGATGGAGGTCTTGAATTCTACCTTAACATCTAAATAAACCACTGAATTTTCTATAAAACTGACTCATGAGAATTAATCTGATGCACAGTTGATCTATGGTGTGCCATGTTAAGATTTGGGTGGGTTGTATACTGGAGTTTCACTTCCTGTAGCAGTCTTGCTGGAGGGGAGTTTATAACTGACTGGGAAGACCCTTTTTATTCTTTAATGGCATATCTCATCTTTATTCTTTTAATGGTATAAAGGGCATATGATGCAGATGCAATCTTCCATTATCAGTCTGTTTTAGCTGAATACAAAGGGTTCCTGCCAAAACCACCTCAGCTGAGTATCAGTAAGCTTATCATCTGAGTCGGAGGTAGTGTTAAACAGAACGTTTACAGATCGTTTGTTAACTTTATTATTTTTTAAATGCGTTCCATTATTAAATAAACATGAAATACAGTGTTATTTCTTGGGAATAAAATGAAATCTGTTGTCTTTCTGGAGCCATTTGCTTACTTCTGGATTCGAGTGTAAATGACCAATTTGTATGCTTTCTTTTTAACTCATGGACTTTCTACGATTCAGTTTTGCACTAACAAGTTCTTTTTACTGTAAACCACTAAAACAGGTGAATAAGAGCTACTAAGCCCTTTATGTTCAGCCAAAATGAACTAATACTGGAAGATAAAACACAGACCGTTCACTGCTGAACCTTCACCAGTCAGAACAAATAAACTCCATTTAGTTTTGGAATTCCCTCAGGATTTTACAGTGGAAGTGGGGAGGTTGTCAAGAGGTGTAAGGAATACTTCAATCCCACCAACATGCCCTCTGTGCAGGAGGAAGACCCTGGTGGTTCATTGCTGGGACTGAGGTAGTCAAAAAAACAAGCTCTGGCCGGGCTCCGGGGTGGATGAGATGACTCTCTCAAGGCTCTGGATGTTGTAGGACTGTCTTGGTTGACGCGTCTCTGCAACATTGCGTGGTCATTGGGGGGCCGTACCTCGGGATTGGCAAACTGGGGTGGTAGTTCCCCTTTTTAAAAGGGGGACTGGCGGGTGTGTTCTAACTATTGGGGAATCACACTCCTCAGCCTACCCGGGAAAGTCTATGCAGGAGTACTTGAGAGGAGGATCTGACCGATAGTTAAACCTCGGATTCAGGAGGAACAATGTGGTTTTCCATGTCCCTCGGCTATCTTGTGGGGTGTGCTCCAAGAGTACGGTGTACCAGACCCATTGCTACTGGCTATAAGGTCTCTACCACCGGAGCCAGAGTTTGGTCCGCATTAGTAACAACAGTTCAAATTCGTTTCCGGTGAAGGTCGGACTCCGCCATGGGTGTCGTTTGTTCTGTTCATAATTTTTATGGACAGAATTTCTAGGCGCAGCCGAGAGGTTCTGGTTTAGTGGCCATAGGATCTCGTCTCTGCTTTTTGCAGATGTGTTCCTTTTGGCTTCATCAAGCCAGGACCTCCAGCTGTCATTGGAGCGATTAAGAGGAGCCCACTAATGTGGTTCAGACATCTGATTAGAATGCCTCCCTACCCTGCTGTCATAACATAACTACGTTTAAGAATGTTTAACTTAGAATTTAATTGACTTCACTGAATTTTATTTCAATTACACAAACTTTCCCAAATGCATTAATAAATATAACTTTTAAAAACATGAGCAGGGGATTCACTTTAATGAAAAAGAGAAAACACTTTCACTTTGAACAGTTCACATTCCATTCAAGGCAGCATTTTAATAATGACGTACCTTACATCATTAATCAATGTTTAATCAATCTGTTAAATAAAAAAATACACACACACACAAAAAAATAGTTATCCTGTCCTACTCTCTACTGATCAATAAAAAAAGAACAGGTTAAACTTTGATTTCAAGATGATTTAACATAACTACAGTCATAAAAAATAAAGAAAAAATGTAAGACAATGGAAACAATCCAACAAAATTCCCCACACACACGTAACAACAGATCATAATGTCTCTTCCCTGCACGGGAATAAACGCTACCAAACAATACCTTGTCAATTCATTACTCTAAGTTGAGCTTAAATAATTTCTGTGTTTTATTCACTCCTGTAAGAAAAGCATCCATACTCTGTAGTCATTTTATAAATAATCCTACTAAAGAAATGATTAAAGAGCTGGAGTGATTTTACAACACAGCACACCCAGAGTATGTCGTGTTCTGCTGCCTTTTTTTTCCCGTCAGATTGATGGAGTTTCTCCAAAATAGCAACCGCTTTCCATGCAGAAGACGAGCTCAGCAGGACGTCGAGCGCAGATGCTCGGAAACATCGTCTGCCTGCTTAGAAACCTACAGTGGAGGAACTCATTCCCAGCTAGTCACTTTACAGAAGTTTAAAAGAAGGTGTGTGAATGTGTGTCTGTGTGTGTGAGAGATGCTGTATCAGAGTGTGTATTGATGCACAGTGCGTTTAGACTCCTGTAGGGGCGAGGCGGCTAATGAAGGCGATGCTGTTGAGGCACATTCTCCTGAAGAACGCAGGGCAGCCGGGCTTCATCACAAAGTGCTCCAGGAGAATTCGTAACTCCGTGAACAGGGTCCTGACAAAGGTGCGAATCAGACAATCAACAAAGACTAGAGTTTAACTCCTGCACGCACTCTTGTATAAGCAGGGTGTAATATTGTGTGGAGTGCTTACCGACAGTACGGGTTTCGTCTGGAGGCATAACGCAAAGTCAGGAAGCGGTAATAAATGAAGGGCTGCAGCAGGCTTCCCTGGCCGCTGAGGAACAGAAACAACAACAAAAAAAAAAACATAAGATGTCACACCAAATACACCCACTCACACATTTAGATAACAAGCAATAATATAGTGTGTGCCTGTAAGAAAATCATCAATGCCACCACACGCATGAGGATGTAAAGCCACAGCAATCTACCGACCTTTTTTAATGACCTCTGCTGTTATGTTTTTGTTGGTGTTGATTTGTTATAGGGTTTTGTCTGTCTGTTTGTTACCAACTTTATGCAAAAAGTTATGATCGGATTTGGGTGAATTTTTAGGAGGGGTGGAGTATAGCCTAATGTAACACTCCACTGGATTTTAGACATGTCAAATTTTGGATCTGGGAACTTTTTAAGGATTCCTTAACATTGTGAGATAGGATGATTTATTGTAAGTGTGGTGTTACAGCAAGGCCAGCAGGGGGTGCTGTGTACTTTGTTTTTTTTTTTGTGCTCTCTGAGTGCATCTAGTTTGGTAAATAATTTCACTTCTAACTTCATCTAAAAAGCCCCCCATTCTGACTTTCCTACAACAGATAAAACATACTGACCACTACAATCCCTCTGCGATCACTACTGATCCCTCCTCAGCCCCGCCCACTAGTTAAAAAAATATGTAGTTGATGAAGTACTGCTCCTCCATAAGTTAAGCAAATTTAATGTAATATAATATAATATTGGGCGGTACGGTGGCGAAATGGTTAGCACATCCACCTCACAGCAAGAATGTCCTGGGTTTGAGTCCCAGGCTCAGGAGTTTCTGTGCAGAGTTTGCATGGTCTCCCCGTGCTTGTGTGGGATTTCTCCGGGTACAACGGTTTCCTCCCACAGTCCAAAGACTTGCACATTAGACTAACTGGCTGTTCCAAATTCTGAGTGCTTGTGTTGGCCCTGTGATGGTCTTGTGAGCTGTTCAGGATGTCCCCCCGCCTTCGCCCAGTGTCGGATGAGATAGGTACCAGCCTACCCGCGACCCTAGTAGGATTAAGCAGTTCTATGAGTGAGTGAATTATATAAAATCTATTTATCGTTCAAAGTTCACGCTCAAACACAAAAAGGATATTTTCAAAGCAACCTGAAGAGCATGAAGACGGTCGCCGGCATCAGGAAGATCTCGTTACAGGCGATGAACTTGAGAATGTTCTGCTGATTGGTGGTGAGTTTGTTCAGGAAGTTCCGTACGAACGGCAGACTGTTTGGTCCCAGCGTCTAAAGAAGTGAAAGCGGTTCAGTGAAACAAGCGGCATACTGAAAACGCTAAGACCTCAGCACTGATCTGACTTACATCAAGAACCTTCTTAGTGTATGTAGTGGCGTGGAGTAGTGAGAAGAGGAACACGGGAAATATGCTCACTGAAAACTGCTGTCAAGGAATAAAATGTCACACAGACTCATGAGACACTTCGCAACACTGGAACTTCTCTGTAGTGCTGCTGGGTTATGAGGTCAGAAAGTGATGTGTGTGTGTGTGTGTGTGTGTGTGTGTGTGTGTGTGTGTGTGTGTGGTAAAAATCAGGTGAGTGTACAGTGAAAGAGGATACTGGTGATGGGGTAGGAGTTGACCAGGATGAGCGAGTACAGGAGGTAATGGCAGCTGTCCTCCTGTAACGCCTGTGAAAGGAAGGTGCGGCTCAGCTGGAAGTGAGGAAGCCTCTGGTGTAGACGCAGCGCGCTGGTCAAAGCGTTGGCTAAGAGGGCCCTCTGGTAGAAGTTTGCTGCTGCCACTGGCCTGAGAGATAACAGATCATTCAACATGCTTCCTCGTACCACAAGAAATTTAGTACTTTTTTTATTATAACATTCATATCCTACTCTTACTCCTCAGAGGATTAACTAATGCAAACCCTAAATTAAAATAATACAACACAACCAGTATGTACCAGTACATGCTTATGGAGTATACACATTTTACAACGTTCACAGCACATGCTCTCATTTTGCGTCGCTATCAGAAATTCATCTACATGCTACTTCACTGGATCAGAGGTCTGAAGCCCTGCACATACAAATGACTGCTGAAACTGAGGACGCATAGTGGTTCCTATTAGTCTACTTTATATTCTGTTTTAAAATACTTGCACAGTAGACAAGCCGTCCCCTCCACAAACGATTTCCTTCCATGAAATATTCAAATCTGATATTTATATTGATTGAAAAATACATAGTACTGATGCAGGTAGCGGTAGACCTCCAACTCATGCATACTGATGCCCTTGTAGCCTAAAAGTAATAAATCTGATCATTAAAAATATAACATCCCAAGGATGCCATTGCCGTCCATGGCTGGGAGCCCGAGAGAGTAACTGGCTGAGCTCTCAGCGAGAGAGGTACGCTCTCTTTCCGTCAATTGCAGAGATCATGCTCACACACCGAGCATCATATAAACTCAAAAGGTGGCAAACATATAGATGTAAACAAATGCCTCAATGGAGAGGTTTAGTACTCGCTTATTACTAACTTCCCCTTCTGTTTTCAGATTTTAGCCTTACACTTTGCCCTAGTACATGGATGGGAGACCTCCTGGGAATACCAGGGGCTGTGGAGAGTTCGAGAAAAGAGCTGGCAACCTACCCTGTAAAAAACACCCTGCCAGTAAAACTCTATTTGACTGAAGGCAATAACATACATATATGCAACCCACATCATCATAATATGGATTAAGCAGGAAATTTGACATGCTGATATATTGATATATTTGGAAAGAGAATTGAATCTGCTTCAAAATGAGGTATAATACATGATTATAGCATGAAAATTGACTGAGTTACATCACTTTGTATGTCGCCATTCAGGAAATGCTACCTTTGAGAAAATATCGATTACAGTTACAGAACTGGTTTCTGAATGTCCGCATCTAAAACTCTCGAATATCCATAAACTAAATTAATCCGGTTTATTTTTTGGTGAAAATGTATTGAACGATGCTATTGTAGGCAATGAGAACCAAAAAAATCATTCCGACAAGTATATTG
>JBCNYH010000016.1:17340836-17351186 GCA_039654325.1 Tandanus tandanus | reverse complement strand
TATATATATATGTGTGTGTTTTAAATTAGCATAAATACATTACTATATTATTAAACATATCATGTATTTTTTCTTATGTTTTCTTGTTTTATAAGATTGAAATCTCACTCCAACCATGGCATATATACGATTATAAACAATACTTACTTTAATTAAGCTTCTTTTTCTTTCAATAACACACATTCACAGTGTTTATATGCGAGATGTCATGGAGAAGCTTCACTGCGCGTGCGGTGTTGGTCTGGGTTGCAGAGATGCGCGCGACATGTGTTAGCAGCACGCTGCACTCTGAAAACAGGAGACAGGAGACGTTTGCGGTGTGTTTACAGCTTAATGTGACCGGAAGACGCCAGGGGTTCTTTGTTTACACGAGTCAGAGGAAGGCCAAAAAGGTTAGGATGACGTTTTTCTTGAGTAAAAGGTTTTATTGTACTATATATACACCTGTTTCAGCCACCTGCATGCTTGTATGCATGCATGCATGCATGCAGTGTGACAGCTCATAGCATGGCTTTAAGTTTTCATAACTTCTCATCTGCTCATTTTTTCCCCTTTCATGCAACTTAACGATTCAGAAATGCTGAAGTTTGAGACATTACTTCTGAGACAGTTGCAGAAGCAGCAGAGCAGGGATGAGTTCTGTGACACTGTCCTGCACACTCAAGGTGGGACAACACACACACACACACACACACACACACACCCCCACACCATTAATGTCACTCTGATGTTGCATTTTTCATTAATATGCATGCAAACAACAACGCTTCAAACCAAGATCAAGTCTTTCCTACAGCATCCTATGTGCATGTGCATCATATTAATAAAACCTCAACACCACCCGTACTGTATCACATCATGGGGAAGCTATAGCCTATCTCAGCCGACCTCAGATGAGAGGCAGGGTACATCCTGAAAAGGCTGACAGTCTATTACAAGGCTGACACCGACATGAACCACCGTTAACACCAATTGATGGCGCCGATTGGTCTAATGGACTGTAGAAGGAAACAGGAGCACCCAGAGGAAACCCATGCAAGAACGTGGAATACGTGCATACTCCACACAGAAAGGCTGAGTTTGTAGCCCGAAATCCATTCACTGTGAGGCAACAGTGCCCCCCTCTACAGCATGTTACCTTGAAATATTGCATAATCTTCGAAAGCTTCCTTTTTTGTATGTTTTTAAATCTTACATTATGGACGGCACGGCGCTGTCGTGGTTAGCACGTCTGCCTCACAGCGAGAATGTCCTGGGTTCCAGTCCTGGGTTCAGGCGTTTCTGTCTGGAGTTTGCATGCTCTCCTTGTGCTTGCATGGGTTTTCTCTGGGTTCGCTGGTTTCCTCCAACAGCCAGAAAACATGCACATTGGGCTGATTGGCTGTTCCGAATTGCCCCTATGTGTAAGCTGTGATAGGCTTTAGCCTCCCCATGATCCTAACAGGATTGAAAGGCTCGGCAGATGAGTGAGAGAGTGAGGCTTACATTATATAAGACATTATATTTAAGCAAGGGATATGCAACCAATATTCTTAAGGCAATAATCAGATGTTCAAGTGTGTATGATTAGGATTGGAGCCAAAGACTTCAGGAAGGTAGCTCTCCAGGAACAGTGTTGGAAACCCCGATGCAAAGAGTTCCTTAAGCTGCTAACCCATATAGCTGCATGATTTAATGCACTGTATTTATGCCACATGGTGGTCTCTTTGGTTAACTGCATGAACTAGAAGGTGTACAGGTACACCGTTATCTCAAAACGGTGCTCGCTTTGAGATCCAATCACTCAAATTTGTCAAATTGTCATCTGTTTTGCTCTCTCCCTCTCCAGGTGTGACAGTGCCAGTTCACAGCTGTGTGCTGACAGCCTTCAGTCCCAGGCTCTTTGGCACTCTATCCTCCATGCCAGTGCCCATGGCTGGGCACAGACGGCTAATCGAGCTCCAGGCTATGGATGCCTGCACGCTGCTCAACTTGGTTAGCCTGCTCTACTCGGGTCAGTTACCTGAAAACAGTGAGCAGGTCCTCTCAGCCGCACAATCGCTGGGCATTGAGTTACCTCAGTGGCAAGAAGAAGAACGACATGGAGGAAAAGAAGGAAGAGGAAAAGAGAGAGTGCATTCTGAACAAGTGATGGAAAAAGAGGTGGATGCCAGAGAGTGGGATGATGGGGTTACCAGAAGGATGGAAGAGAGCAGTGATACACGGAGAGAGAGTGGAACACAGACTGAGTGTTGGAGAGAAACTGGTGCACAAACAGATCTGGTGTGCCCAGAGCCTCAAAACAACCAGACTGTTTATCTGATTGACCAGCCAACCAATCAGGAGCTTGGCAGTTACACGGATATCCGAGATACAGCATTGGCATTGCAAGCCGTCCATTCAGAAGGGCGATCAACCAGTTGGAAAGTGTCGGGCATGGCCCCTGTGACAGGACACCGTCACACAGTGAGTGAGTCTCCCTGTGTGTCCCAAGTCCACCTATATTCCTTAGAAAACGCACACAACCCACCTTCTACTTCTTCTGTCAATCACCACCGTCATAATTGCCATTTGGACCAATCAACAGTTGTGCCAGCTGCTGTCGCTGATAAAACTGATCTAAGGCAGTTTGAAGGAAACATCCCTGGTTTCATCAACTACTTTCTGGAATCCATTGACACCCAAAATATAGGGAGAAGGGGACAGGGCTGTTCGAAGGAAGGGGCCAAAGAAGATAAAGTGGTAAAGAGTGCAAGAGCAAGGCCAACAGGTGAAGGGTCCGTGAGAGAATTGGTAAGAGGGATAGAGGGAGGAAGACGCGGAAGGAGGAAAAAGCACATGGAAAGATGGGGATTGGTGGCAGGGTTAGCATGGCGGGGTCAGGGTGGGGGTAGGGTTGGCAGACTGCTGGAATCCAGATCTAAATGCAAGAAATCGATGATGGGGCTCCAGAGACGGCAAGGCAGAGAGGCACAGGTGGAAACAAGAAAGGCAAGAGGGAGAGGCAGGACAGGCACACGTGCAGGCAGTAAGGGGCAGGTAGGTGTCTTAAAATGTCTTAAGCTCAGAACCTGGTGGTGTTTTTAGCTAGCTTATCCTTTTCTGTCAGTCACTGTGGCAGTAAACTGGTTTGGTTGTTGATTCTACTACCAAGTTGCTAAATCCCCATGCTAACAGTCATGGCAGGGTACTAAGGCTAATGAATAGGGGTATATGGATTGAACTAGAAATCCAGACCATTGTACAAAATCTACCTAGTCACTTACTTATACTGAGGTCAAAGATTTAGGACCTCTAATGTGTTTACAGGTGCACGGCGTAGTGGTTAGCACGTCCGCCTCACAGCAGAAAGGTTTTCATGTTCTTCCCGTGCTTGCATGGGTTTTCTCCGGGTACTCCAGTTTCCTCCTACAGTCCAAATACATGCACATTAATTCAGCTAATTTGCTGAATTGCCCCAAGGTGTGAGTGTGTGTGTCATCCCTGCGATGGTCTGGTGAGCCGTTCAGGGTGTACCCTACCTTCGCCCAGTGTTGGCTGAGATAGGCTCCAGCCTCCTTACGACCCTAATAGGATTAAGTGGTTTTAATAGGATTAAATGTCTCCACAGTATAACTTCACAGATGTGTATATGGGCACATGGTCACAGTTGCTTAGAGCAGGTTATGGGAGGTTGTGAATTTGGATTAAAGATATTATGCCGCAGAGTTCTCGCATAAAAAACATGGCATTTTTTTAAATAACCCATCTCTTTTTCACAGAATGACCCGCCACGCAGATGCAGGACAAGAGGCCGCCCTCGTATACGCCCTCTTCCTCCTTCTTCCCGCAGTTTTTCAACAATGATAACAACCGAACAAGACACTGTAGATCCTACAGAACTTGACCTGTTGCACACTGGGACTCCCACGCCAGCTTCAGCTTCAGAACTGGAGCCTGTTCAGTTCATTGACTCAATCCTAAATGACATCATGACAGGCCTCCATGTTCTACCCCTAACAGAAAATCCAACCAATCAACATGGCCTCATAAGTACCACTACTTCCAGTGGTGCACCCATTGACGTGTATCCCAACAGAAGTTCTGTAAAAGCCACAGAATCAAAGCAGCATCTGGAAGGTGAGCTCAACGATATCCTCGATCACTTTCTAAGAACCTTTGACCAGCAAGTGGGTAGCTGTGGTTTAGATGTGGGAAATGAGATATTGCAAGACAAATGTGAGGCAGGCGATGACCAATCAGACCCCAGCTCAGATAGACAGAGGAACACTCCTAAAACTTATGCACAGCTACAATCGTATAACCCACACCTTCACCATCAAAAACCACAAGCAAACTTTCTACACTCATCAAGTACACTGAGCACTCAACCACAAATCACGTCTCCAGTGAACCCAGCAGTAGCATTCCAATATGGTCAGATACCAGGAGCAGAAGTCGAGAAGCCATCTGGAGACCAGAGCATTGTGCAACAGCGTGAAAACCGAAGGCTGACTAGGAGCCAGAGCATGAAGAGAAAACTGGAAATGGCGTTATTATGCCTCCAGAAATCTGAGAAAAAGGAGTGTCAAGAAAAACAGAGTAGTGTCAAGAGGAAGAAAAGAAAAAGGGACAATCAAGGGCGATCAGAAGCGTTTGCGAAGAAATGGGAATTAAATAACTTGGCCAATGGCAACAAAAAAAAGACTAAACAAGCTCACCGTAAAGACGAACAAAAACAAGCAAGTTCAAGAGAGTGGAAACGTGGTAGAAAGAAGAGGGGTGGTTCAAATAGAAGTCAGCAAATAGATGTTCTCCATGAAAGTAAGAAGAAGAAGAACCCTCAAGAAGAAAGACTTGGAATCAGTGGTTGTGGTAAGAAGATGATGAATGTTGGAGAAGATCGTGCAGCACTGAAGCGTACATCTAGTACTGGTCAACCATCTGTAAATAGCCAAATAAGAGGAACCTGCGTTAAGGTGGCTTCTTCGGCTATGAAGAAGGTGAAAATGCTTCTACAGCTGCAAGATCAGGAAGAGGATGAGGGAGCGAATGAGATTGTGGGCTTACATAGGGAAGATGGAGGGGTTGTCAATCATAAAAGCATATCTGGTGCTGGAGAAAGACTCCATGTAAGAAAGCAATTACGGTTTGGTCATCTGGGAAGGATTCAGGAGTCAGAAGATGAAGGAGGAGGAGGAATAGTAGTTAACCGAGAGGTTGAGGGACAGGAGAAGATGAGCAGAATGGGAGAAATGAGCCAGAGGCAACATGATGATGAAAGATTGCCTGCTGGACCGAGACAGGAGGAAGTGATGACTGAACAATGCAGCTCGGCCTTCCTGATGAATCTGCCTTCAAATGCAGGTGAGAGGAAATATCTGGGATGAATTACAATAGTTTGATACTTTGCGAAATAATGATTGGTTGATTCGTTAATAACGTAAAAGAAAATTAAATCCAGTCTTAATAAAAGCTTGCATGCATAGCTGTAATGTTGAAATGCAGAAAGTCAGGTGATCATCTCATGCCTCCACCGGCAATACAGAACAAATTTTCATAAGAGTACATGGAACGGAATTCCTTCTTTTATATGCACGAGCGCACGCTTATTTTAACGTATGTAAACGGAATCACGTATGGATTTAATTTTTTTCCCAGAAGCTCACTAGTTTTGTCACTCGTTTGCCGAACCGCTTAATCCTACTAGGGTTGTGGGGAGGCTGGAGCCTATCTCAACTGACACCAGGAGAAGGTGGGGTACACCTTGAACAGCTCACCAGACCATTGCATGTTATCACACATACAATCATTCACACTGACACCTAGGGGCAATTTGGAACAGCCAGTTAGCTTAATGTGCATGTTTTTGGACTGTGGGAGGAAGCTGGCGTACCCGGAGGAAACCCACGCAAGGATGGGGAGAACAGGCACAGAAACGCCTGAGCCCGGGAATTAAACCCAAGACCTTCTTGCTGTGAGGCGAACATGCTAACCACTATGCCACAATGCCGCCCAGATTAATTTCTGTACACTGTTATTATTGCCATTAACTTGCCTTATAAGAACTGACGGATTTTATTTCCTATTCTCGCGATTTCGCACTCACTAAAACAGTAAAACAGCAGCATTCTCATACTGGCTAATGCAAACTATCAAACGTATTTTAGCAGATTGCAACTTCAGTAATGTAAGTAAAAACCACCTGATAATGAAAATGCACATATGTTCACGTGTAACAGGGGGGTTTGGAAGGCTTGCCTATCATTTCATTGTGACTGACTATTTTGCATGTTTGTTTTTTTGCACCCTCAGTCTTCTCAGCTAAAGAAGGAAACCGTCATGATAAGGCTACCCCAAGCACTACAGAATCGCCCACAAAGGTATTAGATTCATGCCCGGATGATCTAGTCTCAGCTCTAGGTGTACGTTTGCTCCAGAGTGAAGTTGTGCAACCTTCTACTCAAAACACCATGCACAAAATGGCTGATTTAATTTTGGGAATAGGAGATGCGCCTCGGCTCACATCAGCTGCACAACTCTCACAAGCACAACCTTTCCGGGAGCATCTCAGCCCACACACATCAACAAAAGACATTCCACAGTTGGCAGAGAGTTCTCTGGATGAAGAAGATGTGGATGTGCTGGAGGGGTCCAGCCCAACCTCTGCGGTGCCGCCTGTGATCTTGCGGGTGGATCCGAGCTCCGAGGAGGAGGAAGTAGATGATGAGATCGATGTGCTCGGTCTAGAACCAGTTTAGCCATGTGAAATAACTTCTGCTATTTCGGTAAGGTTCATTTCACTTGTTACATACAAGCAATTTTGGCAAGTATAAATATTTCATGCATAAAATTGCATTTATATCAGGTGTTTCAAATGTATGACTTGTAGCCCCAATAAAGGTTCTGATCTGCCAAAAGGAATTTCTTTCATTTGACCCATGTGTTAATGACAGTCAATGTTTCTCGACCTTATTTGAATTGAAGGATTCCAAATTGACACAGTCTCTATTATTCCACTAGGGGGCAGACAAATCACTCACTCACTCATTTGCTGAAGCACTGTATCCAACTACTCTATAGGTTAATTCATTTTCTAAGCCGCTTAATTCTATTTAGTGTCATGCGGAGGCTGACGCCCATCTCAGCCAAGTCTGGGCGAGGGCTGGGTACACCCTGGACAGCTTGCCAAGCCATCGCAGGGCCAACACACACACAACCATTCACACTCACAGCTAGGGGTGAATTGAGACAGCCAGTTAGCTTACTGTGAATGTTTTTGGACTGTGGGAGAAAACCGGAGTACCCGGAGGAATCCCACACAAACACAATTCCTTACTGCACGGCAATTCTTAATGACTTATGGCACAAGTTGATGCATTGTAATTTTGTTTCTTCAGCCCTGATTGTGATGCACTGAATAAGCTTTTTTTCTGCTTTCGTCTTTATACAGCAGGACCCCCACACACTTCACACATCTGCTGTGACCAGAGTTAATGGAGGGAACAGGTAAAGAAATGAAGTCCTGTGTATTTTTAATGTCAGCCATGTTCGCCACACCTGAGGTTAAAGGCTTCACGTCATGTCTGTAAACAACATGAAAAGGTTTTCGTCTTATTTATTTTAAGTCCGATATGCTGAACAAGTCACTTTATTCCGTCTGGTTTCCTTTTAAGACTGTCGTGGCAGAATGAGAATGGAAAAAGTGCATGAATTGTATGGCTGGTTTATTAATTTTTGCAGGTGAGGACAGTTGAGTTTATGATATCTAATGTCAAGCTTTAAGCCTGGAGTTCTGCAGGTGAATGGTAATGTCTGTTTCACTACTATTTATGTGCCTGTAAATTTAAACCACTTAACTAATTTTCTTATCGTTCAGCAGTTTATTTGTTGTTTGTAAGCTTCTGTTGTGTTTGAGATTAAACCATTGATTTGTAATTTTATTGCAGTGTGTTCCTTTTCTGGGGTTGGGGGTTCGGTCTATTATAAATAGCATCATATAATAAAAGGTAATGATTTATGCCCAGCCAAATTATGTACCATTTTGTCAGACTGACAGAGATGCATGTACAGAGATTATGCATTAAGCATGTAGTTTCCTGGCTGTCTTTCAAATGTGACAGGCTGGTTTGGACTGATTTGCAGCATGAGAGAGACGTACACGTTTTACCAAATTTATTGGAGCACCTGTCATAATCGAGAGAAATGTAAATCATATTTGGTGGTGTGACCCCGGGGTCAATTCAGAACACACTGTAGGGATCTCTTGGCTGGTCTGGGAATCCCTCGGTGTCGTCGTCGTCCCCTTCCCCGAAGAGCTGGAGGAAGTGGTGGGGGATAGGGACGTCTCGACCTCACTACAGGGCTGTTGCCCTCGCACCCCAAACCCAGACCAAGCGGAAGAAGATGATGATGATGATGATGATGATTATATTTGGTGTTGTGTTCCTATATCAGGAAGACACTGATCCTAAACATTCATCCAGATTGCATAGAGTTGATTTGAACAAAAAGCATTAATCTGGAATTTTTGGAAATAAAGGGCTGGACTGGGCAAGATTCCAGATTTGAACAAATAAGGAACTTAAGAATCAGCCGCAAAATGGCCTCCAGTTGTTTATAATGGCTAGGTAGCAGCTGGTGTAATTCCCCCCTCGTGGGCCTCTAGTTGATTTACAAATTGTTCGCACAATTCATACTCCATATGTAAACTACACAGGAATATAAAAAGGAAACTAAATCAAGATTATTTAGGTTATTTTACATATTTTAATATTTGAGTTAATTCTGTGTGGAGTTTGCATGTTCTCCCCGTGATTGCGTGGGTTTGTTCTGGGTTCTCCAGGCAAGCACTATAGGGTAACTGGCTGCTCAAAATTGCCCTTAGGTGTCAGTGTGAATTGTTGTGTGTGTGTGCTCTTTGATGGACTGGCGTGCTAGCCAAGGTGCACCCTGCCTTCGCCCAGAGTTGGCTGAGATAGGCCCCAGCTTCCCTGTGAACCTAGTAGGATTAAGCAGTTTAACAAATGAATGAATTAATGTACAATTTTGTGTTTTACGTTTAAGTACATGAATATGTTCACATTTCATTCCTTATTTTATTCTTATACGTGTTATGGGTGAAAAGCCATTCACTTGTGAAAATAACCACAGATTTTTTTGCTATTATGTGCGGCATGGTGGTGTAATGGTTAGCACGTCTGCCTCACAGCAAGAAGGTCCTGGGTTTAAGTCCTGTCCTCGGTGAGGGCGTTTCTGTGTGGAGTTTGCATGTTTTCCTTGTGCTTGTGTGGGTTTTCTCCGGGTACTCCGGTTTCCTCCCACAATCCAAAGTCATGCGCGTCAGGATAATTAGCTGTGCCACTAGGTGTATGTGTGTCAGTTGCCCTGCAATGGTCTGGCGCACTGTTCAAGGGGTACCCCACCTTCATCCAAAGTCAGCTGAGATTGGCTCCAGCCTCCCCGCGACCCTAATACGATTAAACAGTTCAGCAAATGAGTGAGTGGTGGTGGTGTTATTTTTATTATTATATTAAATTCAAATAAAATGTGAATTATAATACACTTTTGAAAAGTTATTTGCATTTCCTTCATTTAGGGTAGGTGCTCTAATAAATTTAAGCACTGTACATGGTGTAATCCAATTAAAGTGATATGATCCAAAACCAGTAACTTAACATTTATGCGGTGAAAGTTACTGGTGTTCAAAATGTGCTTAATCAACTGGTTTAAAATGTCCTGGGTGTAGTTCATGCCAGCATTTTAGCAGAAACAAAACAGAAACACTAATACAATACATCTTCCACTAATATACACACACACACACACACACACACACACACAATAAATTTCAAAGTGAACATGTGTTTATTATGCATTTATTGGTTCACGATGTTTTATCCTCCTGCTACATATTACACCTGAGCTGCCCATGACCACCTGTTCACCTCACATGGGCGTGGCCTATCTAACTTCGATGTGTGTGTGTGTGTGTGTTAAGCACAGGTAGAGCACCACAGGAGGAATTGTTTAGCACCTGACAAATAACTATGTAGGACAGGATGGCTGTAAGGTGTGTAGGTCAGTAGTGTATTACTGCTGTTAACAAGGTGTGTGTAAGGTATGTACTGGGCGGCTGGGTGGTCAGTGGTATGTGTGGGGTACACGCTGCCCTGTTAATGCTGGATCCTACGGATGGACTGGATCTGAGGAGTCTGACTGTGGGAGCCCCAGTTCTTCCAGTGCTGGTAGTCTCCGCTGTGCCTCTCACACTCCATGATGTATTGCCTGCCCTTGTAGCCTGGGAACTCATAACACACAAAACTACACACACACACACACACACACACACACACACACACACACACACACACACACACACACACACACACA
>JBCNYH010000016.1:17299408-17309658 GCA_039654325.1 Tandanus tandanus | reverse complement strand
CACTCACACACACGCACCAACACCCACTCACTCACCAACACCCACTCACACACACACACACACACAAATAAACCTGAATTTAACCCTGAAATAATTTAACATTTAATTTTTACATTAATAACATTTGCACATTTTATATAATTACAAAAACAGGACGTATTATGTTATCATGCCGTACGGGCGGTTGGGCAGACGGCCTGGACACGCAAGGTTCCCAGACACACAAATTCTCAGATTTGAATGAAAGTCAACACAGTCGTTGTCCAGGCCATAGTACAGAACCCTATTTAAAATGAGGCCCAAAGGTCAAAGGTCAAGGTCACTATGATCTTTTATGTATTTTCAATGTTGAATATTTGGTTTGCGGACAATAGTACAGTAATAGGGTACTGTGTATCAATCTTTTGCTCCCTCGGGGGCCATTTTTTTATTTATTGTTTTAGGGATGTTAATTAATTAGGTGTGGCTAGAACAGATTTTAGTTATTTGCATGAAATTTACTGTCTTGGAGTTTGTAAATTTTCATATTAATTATATGTTCATTTCTGACAGTGTGAAAGATTTTAATCAGGAGAAAACCAACATAAATATCTACTAGAGAGACAAAAATGAGAGAAAATCTAGTCAAAATACTATGAGTGATTGAAATTGTACCTTAACGCAGCAGTAAAAATAGATTAAATGACTCACTGGATTATGTCCTGTGCCAGGTTAAGGGCAATGAGATTGCATCCTGGCCCTAGTACGACTGACAGGTGAACTGTCTCGTTCAGATGAATTAAACATCTCATGTAAGCAATCTGTTCGACCTTCTGAAAATCGCAGAGCTGCTTCCCATCTGCGCAGATGCTCAAGCAGTGAGAAATGTGCACACACAAAGCATTTATGCATGTAGGTGGAGTTTTGATGGAAATGCCTAAATGAAATTACTGGGATGTCACATGTGGAACTTGTCAGGGTTAAAGACAGGATGGTGACAGAATGAGTTTAAACTCATGACCTCCCCAGTTACAGGCAAGTCATCTGATCAGTGCTTATCACAGCTCAGAGATACGGGAGGTGCCTTATACTCATCCACAACTCAACTCCACTGTGTCAGACATGAAGTAAAAATCTATTTGTAATTAATATCCCACCCCTTTTAATAAAACATAAAAATAAATAATAATAATAATAATAATAATAATAATCAGTGGCATGTTGGCATAGTGGCTAGCACATCCGCATTACAGCAAGAAGGTCCTGGGTTCGAGTCCCGGGTTCCGCAGGGGCATTTTTGTGTGGAGTTTGCATGTTCTCCCTGTGCTTGCGAGGGTTTCATATGGGTACTCCAGTTTCCTCCCATAGTCCAAAAACATGCACAGTAGGTAAATGGGATGTTCCAAAGTGTCCCTATTTGTGAATATGACTGTGAATGGTTGTGTGTGTGTTGGCCCTGTGATGGTCTGGTAAGCTGTTCAGTGTGTACCCGGCCTTCGCAAAGAGTTGGCTGAAATAGGTACCAGCCTCCCAGCAACCCTTGTAGGATTAAGCTGTTCAGCAAATGAATGAGTGAGTGATGAGTATATAAAAAGTCCTATAAACACAGTAAACGGTAATAAATGAAATAAAATAAATAAATAACTTTTGGTTTGATGACCCGTTGGTTTAAATATACAGTATCTCTGATAGAGTTTGTTCGGTTTTATAGGTAATGATCTGTATGTTGTACTGAGCATCTTGCAGAACTAGCCACAGTTCTCCTGGAGGTTTTGACCGTCACACTTGCTTCTTTATTTGCATGCAGCCTTCATTATGTTTTTATATGAAAGTGCAATCTTATGTTATATATATTTTTTTCTTTATTAACTTTATTGATATACACAACTTTTTTTTCTATAACATTTAATTATGTGCTGGAAAACTAATGTTTGGATTTCTGAAATATAAATAGAAATCTACAAAGTTTATACTTAAAAAAAAATAGGACTATACAGCAGACTTTTGCGCAGTACTGCATATATACGTACATATTGTTCTAGCTGATGATCAGTGGAGTTTATGGTCTTATAACTGTAATGGTAATTATAGTCCTAAGCCAGTCATACATCAGTTGTTTCATTTAAATGTGTGAGTGAGTCACGGTTTAATTTTGAGGCAAGAAATTTGCCTACTTTGCCTCCTGGAATATAAATATGTATATATATTTTCTGGTGTAAAATTTTACAGTTGCTGTGTTCGCTTGGTTTTCGCTCCCCCTTGTGGAATGTGGTCAACCTTTCAGTCTCCTAACATTTAATCCACTGAGATCTGTTTTCTTTACCATTAATTTTAGTACAAAGACGCTTTCTAACTTTACAGAGACACAACAATAGACTCGCTTCAGCTTTATATCTAACTTTTATATGTTATTTATTTATATCTTTATATTACATGATACTGAAGTAATATCTAGTTCACTTATTTTATGGAAGAAAAAACATTTTACTTAGTTTTATTTTACTATTATATATTAACTTTTATTGTCCAATTGAAAAGTAGCCAACTGGCTTCACAATGGTGCTTTTTTGCATGGATAATGCATGACAATTCATTATCAGCCTAACTAGCTAAAAGAATCCCCAAATCCAGACAAACAGTGCAAATTATGAAACCTCCTTTTATTGATAACTGATGATTGCTCTACCAGAAAAGGCTTCAAGGGTCATAGTAAAGAGTCTGAATAGCAACCCCCCCACCACACACCACTACCACCCCCACCAGGCTACCACCACCCCCACCACCCCAAATTTACGGAGCTCTCTGAAAAGCTATTTTATGGAATATATTGACGAGGATAAAAAAAAAATCTAATCCATTTCAGAACACTGTGGTTGCAAAAAAAATGTAGAAAAATGAAAAGGTCCAAATAACTTTTGAATTAAACGAACGTGTCGTGTTGCGCGACAGCGACCGACTACACTAAATGTTTGCATTTATTTTCAGTAAAGAAACAGGTATAATAACAACTTACTGTCTTTTAGGGGTATTCAAAAATTTCTCCTCAAGAACAAAAATAGACCACAGGGGTCCAGACGCTCCTGCCGGAAGGACCATTTCATAATATACCAATATAGAACAAGCATAGCAAGTCTGAAAGCCCCAACTTCAGCATGCAGAAAGTAAATGTCCAGAAACTTAATATACAGTTTTGCCACTGTGACCTTGAAAAGTAGGTCGAGGTCACTCACACACAAACTCAATCCAGCACTCATAGTAGTGAGCCAGCATACCCAGCTTCAGCGTGCGGCAAGTAAGTGTCCAGAAACTAAAGCGTGACAGACAGCAGACGGACAGAACCCATTCCTATAGCTCCGGAGCCACTTTGTGGACGGGAGCTAAAAACCACTGACTAAAGAAGAAAAATTTCTGCAAAGTGAAGTGCACTCTGTGGCGTCGGCACCGGCGAACGTGCACATTGGGTTGCCTGTGTGGGCACGTAAACACGGACAGGACAACAAAATCAAGCCCAAGGCTATACGACATTCGCACAAGTATGAATCTCCGCAGGGCTCTGCTAAAACTGTAAAATGTGCCTTAGTGTAGTGGAGGAATGTTGATGTTTTCTCAGAATTCCATACTTGGAAAGTAATTTTAGTACAACGTGTAAAAATAGTTTGTATGCACTCATTTATTTTAGATACACATACATATAAAAAAAGGATAAATATATTCACTTATACTTCACAAACCACATCAGTGTTTGTCAAAGAAAGAAAGAAAGAAAGAAAGAAAGAAAGAAAGAAAGAAAAAGAAAGATAGTGGACATATCATGTCACACAACCCAGCAATAAGTTTTAAGGATTCACAGAACCTATACTGAATATCAGATATTACCCTGGAACATTAAACATTCAGGTCTGATGTAACATTTTTAAACTCGATTCAACAATCTTAAACACAGAACATCCTCGGAAGATGTGACGATAACAGTCCGAACAGCAAGCAACTCTGTGTGTAGCTAATAAAGTGGAACTCCACCCACTGCATCATTTAAACAAATGCTTAAAAGAAGATAACAAGAAGACGGTGTGTGTGTGTGTGTGCACAGATATACCTAAAAACGAGTGGTGTTGATCGTGATTAGTTTGAGGGTGTTAACAATGTTTGGGTTTTTTTTAACACAATTTTTTTTTTAATTATGATTTGAAGAAGTACCGATCTGTCGCCTTTACATCAGCATCAACCTCACGCGTCATCATTATTTTAACCAGTAGTGGATGTTGGTGTAAAAGAAACCCAGCTCTCGATGGAAATATATGTTGTGGTTTGCTTCTGATCTTGTCGGCTGATTAAAAAAGGGCTTTTAGAATCATTGATAAAGCCTTTTTATACAGTATAAACATCACGGTATCATATATCCTTTACTTTTCTGGAAATAAACGAGTCAGCAATTGTTTTTATCACCTAACGTAACATTAGATGCTAAGAAATACATATAACTGCAAATGATCCAATAATATAATATTCTTTAACTTCTCAAACAACACACACACACTGACACAAGTCCTGTTCAATGTAGGCTTAATACGAGGTGTTATAACTGGCGTACGTGCAGTGATTAGGTTATAATCTGGATTTTTTTCCTGACAGGTGAAATGTGGGCTTTAATCTAGCACAAGTTGAGGAAGATGTACAACTGTGAGTGTATGACTCATGTAGTATAATACACAAGTCATGGTGTGCTTGTTTGATGCAGAGGAGTGCGAGTGCTTTTTCTTCTTCTCATGTTTTTCCTATCACGGTAACATCATATCCATGAACTTTCACTGGTAAATTGAGCGTCGTCTTACCTGACTATAGTACCTTACTGTTTTTAGGACGTTTCACTTTAGGAAATCAAGGCATATCACGCAACCCAAGGGTAAAGCAGAACCTTTTTGGCGGAGGTGAGCTAAACAATCATCATAATGCACTCTTTTTGTCCAGCTCACCTCCGCCAAAGAGGTTCAGCTTTACCCTTGGTTTGCGTGTTTGTTTGTTTGTTTGTTGGCAGGATTACGCAAAACAGTAAGTGCCGATTTCCATGAAATTTCCACAAGAGGAGGGGCTTTGGATAAGGAAGACTCCATTCATTTTTTTAGATTTTGGAGGTACGAATTCTGCATCCAGGACATTTTTAAGGGTTTTTTTTTTTTAAACACTGTGAGACAGGATTATTTTTTGGAAGTGTCATATTACAGCAGGCCCAGCAGGGGGTGCTGTGTACCTTGTAATTTTTTTTGAAAAAAAACTTATGTGCGGACTTTCTACCAGAGGCGGGGCTTTTGGACAAGAAAGACTAATCGAGATCAAATTCTGGATCCAGGAATTTTTTTAAGGATTCTTTAACATTATGAGACAGTATGATACTTAACATAATGGATCGTAAACTAAATAGCAAATAAGGAGAAGGATGGCAACAAAGCCTGAACTTCCAAAAATACAACCATAAAAGCGTTTGTGTGGGTAGGCGTCTCCTATATCAGTATAATAAAGCTAATCCCATATTATTGATGAATAAATGAGATTTGTATAATGCAGCCCTATGATATATCATGTATGAAAATAATTAGCTTTGAGGATCTGAGGACATTAAGCAATACGGATCATTGGTCTTTAAAGCTGGATGTAGAACGAGGTCAAGTGTTAGGCAATTTATCAGGCGCTGGAGAAACACTGATTGCGTTTCAGCTCTGAGTCACTGACCGACTGGTTCCTCTCTCCTCGCTCTCCGCTGTGGACCTGCTGATGCCTTTTGAGGTACTCGATACGACTGAATCGTTTGCCGCACGCGCCGCACTCATATGGCCGCTCACCCGTATGAATGCGCTGGTGCCGCTCCAGGTTGCCCAGGCGGCTGAAACTGCGTCCGCATTGTGGGCACCGGTGCGGACGCTCGCCTGTGTGTACCAGCTGGTGGCGCTCAAGGGAGCGTGAATGTGTGAAGCGTTTCCCGCAGAGTTCACAGCGGTGCGGTTGCTCGCCCACCTGGACGCACTCGTGGCTCTTCAAGTTCCAGGCGTGACTGAAGGTCCGGCTGCATGCCGAACATTGGAAACGTTCCTCAGCCAACGGGCACACGTGTTCGGCCAGGTCGGACGCAGAGTTAAAGCCAGTGCCACACTGAGGGCAGAAATGCAACAAGTCCTCGCCCTCTCGACCTGACTCCTCCTCCTCCTCCTCCTCCTCCTCCTCCTCGCCCTGGCTCCCGGTTCCTAACTCAGCCGTGCTGGCTTCACGTGTTGAGGAAGCAGGGTCCTGTTGAGAGCTGCACAATCCGTCCAGACCGATAAATTCCACACCGTCGGTCCGGTCTGCAGGACGGGACAGGCTGGTCGGCGCAGGTCCCGCGCCCTCCCGCTCACACTCCAGCTTTAAAGCCGTCTCCAGCCTGCTGAGTTCGTCGCTGCTGTTAGTAGGTCCAGCTGAGAGACTGGGCTGCTCCCACACCTCAACCACAGCTGCCCCGGGACCAGAAGAAACAGGATCCAAATCTCCTAAATGCGCATAAGAACAATTAACAAGCACTCTTACTCAATACACGTATCGCTGTATCATTGTTTAATCATCACACCATAGTGGTTAAACAGTTGAGTATCCTTAAATCATGCCTGTCCCCATCTGAAGCATGTGTACCCTTTCGCATTTGACTAGCCATTTGAAAAAAAAAGCACAGCGTCCATTTTTTTTTTTTGCCACTTTCTTCCTCTCACAGTAAGCATGCAACCATACGCCTTCTCTTACCCACACACAGACTTATCGTGCTCACCGTGTGCAGCTGTGTTACTCTCAGTCTGGCTCATCTGAAGCGCCTCCTGCAGCAGCCTTACTGACTCACACCTGTATACGTCCTCCTAAATAAACACAAAAAAAATAAATAACAGCGCACCGTATTTATATTTTCTATACGGTGTATTCTATAACCTGGGTTACATACACTCACAGTATAGTACTTCAGTGTATACACTACACCACAACGGCGCGGTCTGATTGGCTCTCTCCTGGAATGATGGATATTATCTCCCTCGCAAAAACTTTGGATAACGCTTGAATTGGGTCTTATGTTCCATTCATGTTACGAGTCAAATTAAATAAATAATAAAATAAATCAATCACATTCGGCTCTGAAAAGAGGTTGAACAGTGCAAACAAAATGTACAACATATTTTAAAAATACACATTTCTAAATTCTCTCAATATTTACGATTCATCTTTATCATACTCTCCGAATGAGCCCTTAAACTAAAATAGAGCTCCAAAGTCGGCTAAAATGCTCGTCTTCCACAACCCTCGTTATTGTTGTTTAAAAGCTGCCAAAGAGCTGTTTTTAAGTGTTATAACATGGTTGTGTGACCATTCATTCACTCAGTCATTTTCTAAGACGCTTAATCCTAATTAGTGTCGCGGGGGAGGCTGCCGCCCGTCTCAGCCGACTCTGGGTGAGGGCGGGGGACACCCTGGACAGCGCGCCAGGCCATCGCAAAACACATACATGATTTACACTCAATGTCACACCTAGGGGCGATATGGAATTTGGAATTGGCCTACTGTGCATGTTTTTGGAGTGTGGGAGGAAACCGGAGTACCTGGAGGAAACCCGCGCACGTATGGGGAAAACGTTGTGTGACCATATAAGGTATAATGTCACGTGCTAGTGACATATCCACCCATATCAGCCTATATCTTGTCTCGATAGTCAGTCTGGTAGGCTATCTGCCTGGCTGTGTATCCACATATTTACACACGGCTAAAAGTCCCAATCAGTATATCTATCTGTCTATCTGTCTATCTATCTATCTATCTATTTATCTATCGTTCCACGGCTTTCTGCATTTTTGGTCCAACCATATTTGGTTGGTCCAACCACATGGTGTCCACTCTGTGTATTTTTTGCATAATCGCTTCTCTCTCACTGTCATTTATTTACACTTCACGAAGTCGTGCATGACGTGCTGCTGCACGTCACACAAACCAAGCAACATCTCACTTCAATGTACGTGCGAAAACTCAAAAAAGGAACGACGATAAAGTCCGCCATGGCGCCGCTTGAGTAACCATGTACCCGGCGTCTCGTGTGAATCCTATCTCTAGGAAACTATCTCCTGCTCCGTTTCCATCCTCTCGAGCCTTTCTCGCACAGATCCCCTCCTTCCCACCCTCTCCTCATCACACACGATCTCTCCCCTCTCTTCCTCGCCCTCCTTATCTCTCCCCGCCTCCGATTGGCCGCCCACCTCCTCCTTAATAGTGGCCACCTCCTTTCTCTCCCCGGAGACGGCTCTCCTCTCCTCCTCCTGCTCCTCTCCCTCCGCCGCGGTTGGTGGAAGCGCGTGGCACACGTCCCTCCTCTCTTCCCTCCTCTCGTCCCCCGCTCCTCCAGCCCCCTCCTCCCACGCGCCACCTCTCCACTCCTTGGCCGGCTTGCCTCCTGAAAGGGAGGGAGGGAGGAAGGGAAAGAGGGAGAGGAGATCAGGACAGAGGGGGAGGGAGTGAGACAGCCAGACAGAGGAAAGGAGAAGAGCAGGGAGAGGGAGGAGGAGAGAAGAAGAGAGAAAAATGAGAACCTAGAGCTGGGGAGCAGGTCGCCATTACATTCGTGCCATTCTGGCTGCACAAAAGGACACAAGTTCACCAAGCAGCACTGGTTAGGGGGAAAGATCCTGCGCTCGTGCTTACTGGCTTCCAGCTTGCGCTTCTTTGTCGCGCCGGTGTCATCAGGACCGAGCAGGCCGGCCGCGCGCCGACTGGCCGCCCAGGCGAGCCCGTACTTCCGCTCGTTCTTCAGCTTGTTCTCGGTGAGTCTCAGGCGCAGTTTCAGCGCCTCGTTCTCCTTCCGGTTGAGCGAGATCTCCACCAGGTAGTCGCTCACCGTGTCCTCGAACAGCTTGGTGATCTCGCACACCGACGCGCGCACCAGGCTGTCCATCACGGCGGTCAGATGCGCCTGGAACGTCTTCACCATATCCGCCATGGTGCTGCTTTACGCGCGAGCTCTGCCAGGAATAAGAAACACACGCACGCACGCACGCACGCTCTACTCTCTCCTTCAAAAAAAAAAAAAAAAAAAAAAAAAAAAAAGTGAGTTCCAATTCATTCACAAGGAAGTTCAGGGGGAAAAAGTTTCAAGCCAAAACAAACCCTTATCACACAACCTCACACGAGCTGTCATGTTCCTTCATCTGCTCCTTATTTACACCATAAATAACCCACGCGCGTTCACGCTCCAGCGCGCGCTCCAACCCTATAATTATTACACTAACTATTTATTTCAATAATCACTCTGATATACCAACTACACACACAGCTTTCAAGGAAAACATTACCCCACAGCTTCTCCGCACTCTGGTGTCAAGCTTCCCCTGCCAAACACTCAACAACTCTTCCCAACACACACACATATACACACCTTCCCACAAATAAACCAATTTGAACCTTTTTAAACCGTTCACACAAGTATAACGTTACACCAAAAAGAAACCAGGCGTTATGTCCCCCTTCTTAAACTCGAGGGCTTTTGATTCTCGCCTACGATACCGGCCGTATCCCTAAAAATCCCGCCGCTTCCTTCCTAAGTGTCCTGGGCACAGTGTTACATAATGTTTTGTACACCCTACGCAGTGCACGCTACCTCTGAATAGTTGGTGGTTTGAGATGAAACCGTTTTGGTCCTGAAAATGAAGGTGCGCAGGCGCAGATTCCGTACCGTAAATATCAGAAACGCTGGAACCGTTATTTAATAAAGGGGTTACTACAGACTATACGTTTTTGGGCATAAATTATTTTTGTTTGTCCTTTAAAATATGCAAACTGCAACATACAGCTCTAATATAAAGCCACATGATAGAAACTAAAATAATTTATAATGGAAACACGTGATATCTTAAGAAAAACACTCAGAAGATACTAGACTTTTTGGTAATGGTTCTTTCTGTGTGTAAATGCTGTACAGAATGTGTGTTTTGCGATCAGACGCGGTGTAGGACTTTTTTCGGAGTCGTTAGAACCGTGCACAGCTCCTACAGGGCGACAGGGGGCGCAAACTTTCTTTTTTAACACGTGATTTGAAAAAAATAATCCTAAAAAGGCGTATTGTTTTTTCCCCACCCGTTTTATGATCCCACTTCCTGCTCTTGGAACGAACGACGTCAGAAAACGCCTGTGTATTTCCTTTTCATCTATCTATCTATCTATCTATCTATCTATCTGTCTGTCTGTCTGTCTGTCTGTCTGTCTGTCTATCTATCTATCTA
>JBCNYH010000016.1:17217674-17260726 GCA_039654325.1 Tandanus tandanus | reverse complement strand
AATCCTGTCTTCTCCGAAAGCAGTTCTGACCAATCCTGTCTTCTCCCAAAGCAACTCTAACCAATCCTGTCTTCTCCGAAAGCAGTTCTGACCAATCCTGTCTTCTCCCAAAGCAACTCTAACCAATCCTGTCTTCTCCCAAAGCAACTCTAACCAATCCTGTCTTCTCCCAAAGCAATTCCAACCAATCCTGTCTTCCCAGAAAGCAGTTCTAACAAATCCTGTCTTCTCCCAAAGCAGTTCTGAAAAATCCCGCCTGCTCCCTAAGCAATTCTGACCTATTCTGCCTACTTCCAAAATGGTACTGACCATTCCAACCAACTCGTTAATCAACTCTGATCCAGTCAACCAGTTCACCCCATACCTGCTCAGATTATGACCAGATCTACCCCCTGCAATGATTAACTGATGTATCCTTTCACCTCTGTGAAGCTCCAGCTCACAGCTCTTCCCTTCTTGTCCACTTGAGGACGACGTACAAATTCACGGCCACCCTGCAGCAGCAGCAAAGAGGGCAGCTGCTTTGAGAGTGGTGAGAGACTTACTTTATACCTGAGGGCAAAAACATGTTTCTGAAGGTTGTGCCCATTTTAGCCAACATATACTGTAGATTACGTTGTAGTTTTATGTGTATATACTAATTGACCCCTTAAACCACACCGTTGTTTACAGTTCAAGAGAAAGTCAAGATGGTTCACCTCTCAGCAGCAGCCGCATATAGTCCAATGTCTATTTTTCCAAATTTGAGTCCAGCACAGTTATACCTGCATGATAGCAGGAGGAAGTGCATGTTACATGTATATAACATATGAAAAGATTAGTATTATTTTTCCTGTATTGCTTATGTATTGAGTGTTTGCGTGTGGCCTTACTTTAGCGAGAGATCAGCAAAAACAGGCGCAAAACACTGACATTCTGAAGACCAGTTGGCGTAGAACTCAACAAGCCACGTGACTCGACTGTCCCTCTCCATTTCCTCCTAATGTGACAAAATAACAATAATTTCAGATTAATGCAAAAGAAATTATACACATACACACAGTTAAATGAACCGCGATGGTCCTTGGTGCTGTACTCACGTCTATGGTTTTGTCATTGAAGTATGTGATGTATTCTGGGCCCATGTAGATGGGAGGTTTACATGTGATCAGGAATACTATAAGGATTTCATTCAGATAAATAATACAAATCGGTGTTTAACACAATAAAGAAAGATTCAAATATGGTGAATCAGATGTAGAGTATTAGATGTATAGTATATAGTTTTGTGTATATTAAGTTATTAAATATATAGTATAGCAGGTGTTTTTCTGTGTGAGAGTGATACACTGTACATCCAAAAGTATGTGGACACATAAGCATCACATCCATATCTGGTTCTTCCCCCAAAGTTTGAAGCACTCAATTGTCTCAGATGTTTTTGCACATTCTGTCTTTACAGTTTCCCTTCTCCCAAACCTGGTCCAGCATTACACAGTGTCTATATGCAAGGCAAGCGCAATGAAGACATGGGGTTCGTCTCAAAACCCTTAAATTTAATCCTCATTTCCGTCACTTGCATCTCATCTTTACCTTCCCACATGGAGGAAACATGGAGAGCTGCGAGGAAACGGTGTGTATGAAGCACAGAATCAAGGAAATGTGTTTTAAGAGAAATGAGACGTAATTTCATGTGAAGACTCACATGGAGCGACGTCCTCTTCTGATGACGCCAACCCAGCTGACCTGCTGCGTAAAAGCATCTGACGTCATATAAGGTCGGGTTATTTATACACTGGCATGCAGCTCTTCCAGGAAGACTGCTCTTGTGTCGACCCTCAGTCCATTCTACTCGATGCAGAAATAAAAGAATTGGGACTTCCAGAAAAAGATGGAGGACTAGAAGAACTTCTGGTTCAAGCAAGGATAGATGAGCGAGGAAATGATAACTAATGGTTTTGAGATGCTCCCTTGGTGTCACGCTTCCTGCTCCTTAACCCCACTTAGGATGAATTGGAGCACCAACTGAACCCCAGGCCTCCTTAGCCAACATCAGCACCTGGCTTCACTACTGCTCTTGTAGCTGAACACAAATCCCAACATTCGCACTCCAAAATCTAGTAGAAAACCTTCCCAGAAGAGTGGCGCAGCAAAGGGATTTGGCAATGTGGGTCTGGATTAGGATGTCTAATGGGATAACCAATGGGTATGATGGTCGGTATCCACAGAATTTTGCTTTTGTAGTGTATGTGACATCTATTGGTCAGAAGGTGTGATTGTATCATATATAATGCATATTACAAGGTTTATTACCAACACACAATGTGATATAGAGGATGCCAAATCTCAGGTCCACTCTGAAGAACAACACCACGTTTGCCACCTTACTGAAGAGGAAAATATTTCCTAGATGCTGCTCAAAAGTTACTGATAACAGAGAGACAGAGAGAGAGAGAGAGAGAGAGAGCAAGATATGTTTCCCACCCTTTCATCATTTATACCAAAATCAGAATGTGATATTAGATGATATGAGAGTCACTCACTCGCTCTGCGGTTCTTCATCATGACGATAGCACCGAGGAACATGAGGATCTCCACCTCCCGCTATAACACAAATTTCAGAGCAAATATATTATCCAGATTTATGATTAAATGCATCTAAACTGTATAATTATTGGGCTTTCATGCTATTAATACCATCAACATCTCGCATCATCTCGTAGATCACTAACTATACAAGCTGAACCTCTACTATCACTGCGCTGTATAGCTGCACCACATTCTCAATTTCCGAGTCCAGTGTTTGCACTGCCGACTCACAGTGAGATCCAACAGTCCCTCGTCAGTCCCTGGGGTCTTTCTGTGTGTGCCTGGGTTTCCTCCGGGTACTCTGGTTTCCTCCCACAACCCAGAGACATGCATATTAGAGCAAATAGCTACTAAATGACCGATAGGTGTGAATGTGAAGCATAAATAGTGTGTTAACCTTGTGATAGACTGGCAACCCCGCCTCTCGCTCAAAGTCAGCTGCGATTGGCTCCAGTTTCCCATGTGACCCTGACAGATAAACATTATAGATAATGGATGGATGATGAGGAATTTCACTTGAAAATGGAATGAAGGAGCAAAACTTGAATATTAATTTTGATGTTTGAATCATTTTCCCAACATTTTTAACTATACCAACAGTCTCCTGCTGTTACGTCAGTGCAGCACACAACTCATTCATTCATTCATTCATTCATTTGCAGAACTAGGGTCACAGGGAGGCTGGACCCTACCTACAGCTCGCCAGTCTATCGCAGGGCCAATAGACACATCTAGGAGCATTTTGGAACAGCCAGTTAGCCTAATATGCATGTTTTTGGACTGTAGGAGGATACCGGCGTACCTAGATGAAACCCAGGAAAGCATAGGGAGAACATGCAAACTCCACAACGACCCCCTCACCAAGCCCGGGACTCGGACCCGGGACCTTGTAGCTGTGAGATGAATGTGCTAACCACTACGCCACCGTGCCCCCCTAGCACACAACTGCTGGAATGATGAAAATCACCAAAATCACTAACATTTTCACAGATATTTAATATAAACATATTTAACATGTTTCATGTTGGACTTTTTCTTCAATCACTATTAAAAATACAACTATGAGTGTTGAGTGTTTTTGTTTTTATTTTAATAAGGAGGAAATAGGTTTAACAAAATAAATCATAGGTAAACTGTCACGTGAAGCATGTGTAACTAACCCAGTCAAAGTTGCAGGAGTCTCCGTCTTCTCTCTGAGAGGGTAAGTTCTCACACACCCCCGGACATTTCCGTACAGCAAGGAAAGCAACAGACAGAAGAAATGACAGCAAATAATACGGCTTTAAGAGCCATTTATAAATCTGTGGCAGGTGGAAGAGAAACGCAAACAGGCCAGTAATTAATCCCATTTCCACCCAAGTTTGGGGAGAAAGAAAAAGTGTGTGTAATGAGGAAGAAGGCAGAAGAGAGAGAGAGAGGAGTGAGCAGAAATAGGACAGCAACAGGTGTTTGTGTGGGTGGGTGGGTTTATATGGTGTCCCCACAAGGACAGGAATATCTGCCGATAACTTTTAGTGACATTTGGTTGGTAAGGACAGTAAGACTATCGTGTGTGTAGATATATAGAGTCGTTCTGGCTTAACAATTACTTAAATATTTGGTAAAGATCTTTCAATTTTCACCAGACATTGGGATTGCTGTCTGAGGAACAGCCGCAAAATGTCAATAATCAAGGCGTGAGACATGTTGCCAAAAGTATAAAACATAAATTTATTAAAACTCATAGAATACCCTTCATACTCGGACCTACCAAATTTTTTATTATACAAAAATAACGAGAACAAAACTACATAATATGATTTTCACTCACAAATACACTACGACGTGACTCACACGTATGCGATCTTGTCCGAAGGTACAATCGAATTTTATTTCGAAGGGAATTGAATAAACCTGAATTGGAATTCTCATATTTTTGGCGGTCTTGGTGAGAACTTTTGGACCTGGTGCGAAATTAGAATTAATAAATATTATTATTAGATATCCGAAGGTCTTCGAAGAGACCACATAGCGAGCATATCACATGTTTTCGCAGCTATATCACACGTGTGAGTCATCTTTATGAGACCCACCTCCAAATAAAAATAAGCCACTTAACATAAATATCTAGAATGAGTGAAAGGTATAGGTGCTTTAAACTCTTTTATATTAACTGACCCTTGAAGCCACGCCCTTATCTCTTGTCTCGCATTAAGGGTTGTTGCTTTATAGCTAACATTTGGTCACTAGTGGACATTCCAGGCTCTGGTTGCTGAAGTGTCCTTCTATATTTATTTATTTATTTATAATTCAGTGTTGGTGTCGTATGTCGGATGTATACATCGCTCCCATTGGTAGTCCCCTCAGTCACGTTGTCTCAAAATTTAGATTAGTTTAATATAATATCCAGCCACTTCACGCCACCAGTGGTTATTATTACTAAATGTCTGTACGCCCCGTTATACCGGGATCATAATATACCAGTATTTATGTCTTTCACAATGGTCACCATGTCAGATTAGGTAATCACAGATGCATAAATTCTTTGCCATGTCTTGTTCAAGAGACCAGCAACATTACAGGTTTGAAAGTTTGAACATCAATTATTGTTCATTTCCTTGTGTGTCATCAGGGAGGAGGGTCAAGAAATTGTTTGGAGGCATTGGGAATCACGTGCATGCCTTAAGTTTTGTTGGCCGTGAAAAAATTATGGGAAAATTTGGAAGAATTTGTGTGGTCTGTTTCCAGAATAGGAAACAGCGGCATAGTGGTTAGCACGTCCCCCTCACAGCAAGACGGTCTTGGGTTTGAGTCCCGGGCTGGGTTTGGGCGTTTCTGTGTGGAGTTCGCATGTTCTCCCTGTGCTTGGGTGAGTTTCCAGCGGGTATTCTGGTTTTCTCCCATAGTCCATGCACATTAGTTTAATAACCTGATTTAAATTGCCCCTAGCTGTACATGTAAGTGTGAATGGTTGTGTGTGTGTGTTGGCCCTGCAATGGTATGGGGAGCCATTCAATGTTACCCGCCTTTGCCCAGTGTCGGCTGAGATAGGCTCTAGCCTCCCTGTGACCCTAATAGGATTGACTGAGTGAGTGAGTGAGTGAGTGTTTCCAGCATTAGCAATTTTTCAGCATCCTCTGGTTGCCCATTGTAGTGCGAAATAGAATGCGCTTATATACAGGGTTGTACGGTAATCACCTAGTGCCGGATTTTTTAAAAATATTTTAGTTAGAAGTTTTAGTTAGAAGTTTACAAAACAGGAGAATCTAAAATATGTAAAATAAGATGTATTAGAATATATAATAAATAAATATATAAATAATTCGAATATTTCTTAAAAAAAATAATAATAATAAAATAAAAAAACGCAATTCTGAAAGGACTACATGAACTACTGCAGCTTCCGTAGTTGATGGTCTACTCTTGGCGGGAAATTGAGAAAATGTCAACACTGGGCGGAAAATAAAGATGGAGGAAGTTGCTAAGTGCTGCTCGAACGAGCCCAGTTTAACAGAGTCTGGTCAAACAAATGAAAATACGAGCTCCACTGGCTCGGCACAGACAGATACCGTGGAGAATAACTCGGTTAAATGTGAACCGCGTCGGAACAGACTTAAAGTCTTTAACAAAGTCATGGAGAAGAGCCTGCAGCGGCTCATAGCAGATGCCAGGTGACTAAAATTAGCTTGTTTCTTTGTCTTTCTTTTTTAAAGTCAGTATTTTTTTTTTTACCAGCTGTTAGAGTTTTTAATCTGTATTCTGGGAGGTCACGTTACACAATGCTATATTTTATTTAAACTCCCTTTTTTTGGGTGGGGGGTGTTACAACATCTAGCATACACAGAGGTGGTTATTTTAAGTAGGTAAAGATCATATTTGTGTATATAAGATACATACTCTAGGTGTGTAGTCACTGAATGAGTGATGAGTCGTTTGCATAGAAGTCGATTCATTGAGTCGGCTCTTTTAGGTGAACAGGAGCCTGTTGCCTCGAGAATATGATCTTGTCTTGAAAGGTATTGTCTTATCCTGTCCTGAGCAGTATTTGTCCCGGCCTGTCCTTCATTTTTCCTGTCCAGTCTGGTTTTTGTCCTGTCTGTGTTCCGCCCTGTGTTGTTTTTGTCCTGTCCTGTCTTGTTTTTGTCCTGTCCTGCCCGGCATTAAACTGAAAAAGGTGACTAAAAAATGGATATAAACATATAGATCTCAGTGTGTGTGCTGTCCCCCCAGTGCAGCTAACTGGGTTATCAAAGGCCAGCCATGTCTCTCACTGTCTGTGGTGAGAAGCGTGTAAAAGAACCATTGCTGTCGTTCAAAAAGAGTAGGCCATTGGATTGCCGTCAGCGTGTTTCTGTGTGGATGGTTGTGTGTGTTGGCCCTGGGATGGCCTGGCGAGCAGTCCAGGGTGTGCCTCGTCTTCGCCCAGATGGGCGCAAGCTTCCCCGTGACCTTAATTAGCTCTCAAACCGAATGAATGTGTGTGCTGGTCCAGTTTCAACAGGTTTTCCCACTCTTTCCACCTGCTGTGCAAGCAGAATCCACAGATGGCTGAAGTCATACACAAACAGTTCATAAGTGATCTGCAGAAAGCTATCCAGGTAACATGGAGTCATATCTGTTGATTAAAATGCTTAGAAATGGATATTATATGTTGCAGTATATCTTTTTCAAAATCATTTGTAGTTTCTACTACGATATTAAGCTGCTTTCACGAGTACTTTATGTAGTTAATTTTGAGGGTTATCACTTCAGTGGATTTAGGAACTTGGGTCCTAAATGTGTGACTAACGCAGAGCTTTTGTGTATGCAGGAGGACATAACCAAACTGATAGAGGAAGGAGACCTGCAGGTGAAATTGGAGGAGTTGGACAGACTAGAGGAGCAGGCAAAAGACACACCAGGGCCTGCATGGTACATATACTGTGTAAAACAATTGCTCACTAATGGTGAGGTGGATATTTCCGAATAGTTCATTAGACGGAACATCGATATTGAGCCTGAGGGATCTAATTGTTTTAGTATATACTACACAGGAACAGAAGCAAAAAAAAAAAAAACCCACTAAAATTGTTTTTTATTTTGGTTTATTTCTTTTTTGAAATCATGCCAGACGCAGGTGATCTTTTGAGAATATGCACGAGCAGGTGCAGAACTGTGTAACGGCGTTTCTTGAATTCTTTTAATATATACAGTAATACACAGAAACATAAAGTAAAGCAAAATATAATGAGATGTTTATAGTTTATTTTTACATAATTTAACCATGACCTAGGCAGGTCAGGTGAATGAGCTAAGCGGTGTCTCTCTTGCCTACTCGTTCATTGTTTTCAGTGTATTATGAGGAAACACAAGAAATATATTTGCATGATAATGATAACACCACCTGCTCCAAGTGACCCAAGTGACTGTGACAATGTGTGTCCGTTATTGTTATATAAGCATTATCCACTCAGCATAACGAGTTTTGTTTAATCCTGAGAAAGTGTACCAATCAGATTGCTCTGTTCCTGTATAGTATGTACTAATGTCTATTACCTGACATGGCGAACCAATCTGATTTCTCTGTAGTATATACTAATTAACAATCACAGTCCCCTCCAAAAGTATTGGATCAGCAATTAAAAGCATCACTGGTGATGGCAAGTATTAAAAGTTAATTATGACAGTATGGAGGATATCATACTTGATCATGATCTTTAAAATGGCCATTATGACTGAGTTTTCATGCCTTGCAGGCGACCCAGTGGCATTCCTGAGGACGACGTCTGCAGTGTATTGCTACCGTATCACAAGGGGCAGGAGGAGTACATGCGCAGAGAGATCAGGAAGCTACAGAAGGAGAACGCAGCTCTGGCTCAGAGAGTAGAGTCTGGCCGAGAGACTATCACACAGACAGAAGAGCGTATAGCAGCCGCCGTGGATGAGTGGAAGGTAACCGAGTTGAAATATGATTGCTTTTATTAAAGATGTCAATGGGATTATAGATTTATATGGTAGAATAGAAATAATTTTTAGTTCCTTTAATTTTTTGTGGACTGGAATTTATTTCATGTAAATGTTTGATGTTTATTTGGATATCGGTGTTGAATATTATAAGAAATTGCTTCTCTTGTATTTCTGACCAGATTGTTTGCTTTGTTTTCTTTATGCAGGTGTCTATTGATGATTTAGAAAAGTTCGTCTCGCCACTTTGTACATCCGAAGATTTTGAGTCTCTCTGAGCTCCTCTTCTACAATTAATCAGTTTATAGTTCAAACTTGTTTTAGCCTTTTAAAACTAATTTGTATTGTTTTATTCTCCCTAATGTTTTCTATTAAATCTGTTTCTTGTTGTTTGTCGGTTTCGTTTGTGTGTTGGCCAAACAACTTTCTAATTATAACTAGTCAGAATGTAATGGAATTTTAGGCTTTTATTTCAAAATGGGCTTCCGATTTTAATGGCTCAGTTCATTCATATTTTAAAAAGTTACAGACCTTTATTGGAATCCTTGAAATAAAAGGTTTCATTAGATGAAAGGTTTAATACAAAGCACTTTTTGGGGTGCATTTCGACCAATAAATAATACTGTACTAATGTCTTAAATACCCCATTGTTTTTTTTGTTTTTTTTCTTACAAACTATGTTTTTTTGATTGAGTCAATACAAAAACATTTTATTTTCCTGAAATGTAAATTTTCCATCACAAAATTTCATGTTACAGAAAAAGTAACTGTATATTATTAATAAAGAAAGCAGCATGTATTAAGTAATAAACACTCAGTGAGTGCAGACCTCCACCAGGGTCTAAACTTTTCAATCCAGGCTTTATTTTCAGTCATGCATTTATTTAATTTTTATATTTAACGTTAGTCAATTAGAATTTATGAAGTGATCTAAAAAATATGTAATTTTGCAATCTCGCAATATTCATAAAAATCTTTAAAAACCCTCCCGGAGCCGAATCCCAGAATTTAATCACGTTTAATAGCCGAAGACCCACATTTTAAAAAATTTCACGGAGGTCCGCCCATTAGTTTTCGAGTTACCATGCTAAAAGTCACGATCAGTCTCATAACCTTGGTAGAGATAATAAATAAGGAGCAAGTGACAAAATCACCAGAACTGTGGCTAGTTCTGCAAAGTGCTCAGTAAAACTGAAGCTAATTTAATGCTAATTTCTTTATTTAAAAAAAAAAAAAAAAAAAGCTTTTTGAATTTTGTTTTTCCCAGAAATTCTAATTTTAATCTCAGAATTATTTCTAACAAAAAAACCTCCTTTCGCTCACGAGAAACAAAAATACCCGTTGGTGGTCTCGGCATGCTTCTATACCTGCTAGCGCTGTGTCCCTTTCTATTAAATAAAAATTCTCCCAAAGTCCAAAGATGAGCACATTGGGCTAACTGGCTGTTCCAAATTGCATCTATGTGTGTGTGTGTGTGTTTGGCCCCACAATGGTCTGTTCAGGGTGTACCCTGCCTTCACCCAGTGTTGGTTGAGATAGGCTTCAGCAATGTGCCCTTATGGGCTCAATATAAATACATGGGTAAGAGAAGTGTTAAAAATTGTACTGCAACCCACCAGCAGGAGCGCTAGACCTCTGCTGGTTTCAGTTCTGAGACGAAATTCGCTGCACATCCAAGATATACGGTATATGGTGTCTACCCATTGTTCCTATACTACTGTTATTACGGTACCGACTGTGTTAATAATGAACACTGGAACAGCATTCAATTATACAAACCGTGCTGAACTTTCTCCTTTGGGCATATTTATTCATTAAAATAGCATTTATTATATATATATATGTATATATTTTTAAAATTATGACAGAAATATATTCAACGCTGTTTGGACAAAGCGACGCTCAGGCACCCCAGAGTTCCTCAGCTCTGGGTTTTGGACCGGGAAAACCTCCGCCTCCGCTCCCACAGAGTGCAGCCCCGTTGCCTGCTCAGCACTCAGGACAGCTCGGGGATGAAGGGCCTACAGCCCGGAAACCAGGAGTCATTCACGAGCCTTTCTATTTACTGCGAGAGCTGCCTGGTAAACTTATAATTATTTAATTCTAGCGTGTTAAACCCTGCTGTGTCACATCACTGTGCTGATTACACGTCATGTGTTTGTTTGTTTGTTTTAATCAGTTGGGAACGATTTGACGGGAAACACAAACCTGATCACACACTACAACCTGGAACATGCATACAACAAGTTCTGTGGGAAGAAGGTGAAGGAGAAACTCAGCAACTTTTTACCGGAACTACCAGGTGAGATGGACCACAACAGGAAGGTGCACTGTGATGTGCTGTAGAGCATGAATCCAGGGATAAATCTACCTTCCTAATTCAGAAACTCCACACTTCTGACTTCTGCTAAAACTGTGTGTGTGTGTGTGGTTGTCTTTTTATAGGTATGATAGACAGTCCAGGTGTTCAGGATGGAAGCTCACTGCGCTCCCTCATAGAGAAACCTCCAGTATGTGGGAACTCCTTCAGCCCACTGACCGGAGCACTGCTGACCGGCTTCAGACTACACACTGGACCGGTACATGCACCACATCAACACAACAAGTACACACCGGACACTTGGACTCGTACACAGCATGGATTCGATTATCGCCAGTATACAAGACGTCACATGATCAGACACAGACGATACATCACAGTGCATTATATCCAGTCTGATCTGTTTGGCTTTTAGCTTCCGGAGCAGTACAGACTGATGCACATTCAACCTCCGAAGAAGAAAAGCAAACACAAGCACAGACATCATCGACCTCAGGATCCCATTCCACCAGGTAAAGCATACACACACATTTCCTTCCCTTAACTTTAAGCAATCCTGTTAATCCCAGAGCTTCAGATTCAGTCAGCAAAAAATTTCTTCCTCCTCTACCCTTGTGAGCTGGTGCTTTTAATAAATCCACCGAAATAACCACGAGAAAGTCTTTTGACATGCGCGTGATCACAGTTGGTTTTCTATGAACAGAAACCCCATCAGACTCTGACCCCAAGAAGAAAAAGAAAAAGAGAGACGATGATCCTGAGCGCAAAAAGAAAAAGAAGGACAAGAAGAAGAAAAAGGTGGGTGGAGTTACTCTAAACGTCGTTAGAGAGGGACAGAGAAGCGTTAATATCTTAAAATGTGGTCAAGCAATAGGTGACGATCACTACTGCTACTTATTATTATTATTATTATTATCATTATTATTATTTATTAGATGTGGAATTGATTAAAATCAAAACATCAGGGATTAAACACACAGAGGAAAAAGTTCCCATCCCCAAGTTATTTATTATTGTGTTATCACAGCAGATGACAATGTGTCCTAATGCTACCACTATGTCCTAAAGCAAATCTAAAGAGCTAATGTATTTTTTATTAATTACTTGCAAAAGTATTCATTCCTTTGGCATGTTTAATTTTTTTGTTGCCTTACAACCTGTAATCTAAATGGGTTTTTTTCTTTCTCGTATTTTATGTAACGGACCTACACAAAATAGTTCAAATTGGTGACGTGAAATGTATAAAAAAGACCTATAAATTAAGAAACTGAAAAGTGTTGTATATGTATTCACCCCCTTTGCTTTGAAGCATTCAAATAAGATCTGGTGCTACCAATTATTTTTAGAAGTCAAATTATTTTAAATAATAATTAGTTAAATAAGGTCCACCTGTTTGTAATCTAAGTGTCACATTATATCAGTATGTATATACACTTGTTCTGAAAGGCCCCAGAGTCCACAACACCACTTATGAAGAGGCACAACCAAGCAAGCAACACCGTGAAGACCAAGAAGCTCTCCAAACAGGTCAGGGACAAAGTTGTGGAGAAGTACAAATCAGTGTTGGGTTATTAAAAAAAAACAAATATCTGAAACCTTAAATATTCAATGGAGCACCATTAATTCCATCATCATGAAATGGAATGAATATGGCACCACAACATAACTGAAAAGCCCCACAGCGGAGACTGATGTATCTGTCCATAGGCCCACTCAAAGCCGTGCCTCCACAGAGCTGGGCTTTATGGAAGAGTGGGCGGGGGGGTATGTTTAGAGTGGGAGACTCCCTAAACATATGGAACAAAGCCCTCTGGTCAGATGAGATTAAAATTGTATTTTTAAAATTTGAAGGAAAATGATATATATGGAGTTAACCCGACACCTGTCATCACCCCAAGAATACCATCCCCACAGTAAAGCATGGTGGTGGCAGTATCATGCTGTGGGGATGTTTTTTATTGGCAGGGACTTGGAAACCAGTCAGAATGGAGGGAATGATGCCAAATATTGGAAATTCCAATTCCCACTCGTCAAGTATTACCTTCCCTATCACATGACCACCACCAACCAGGGAGGGGCGTAAGCATGCATATACCCCCTCCGTGACATCCGATGCTGCCACCCGCCTCTTTACGAACTGCAGTGCATGCACATTTGGAGGCGACCCAACACACTCGGAGGGAAAGCGCTACCCACCCCCTCGTACCAATGAGCTCACCAATGCCCATGATTGGTGGGTGATCGCTGTGAGTGACAGGGAAGTGAACGTATGCTATCCCTCCCTCCCGTGAGAGCTCGGCCAGTTAGCTCCCATGGACTTTCTGTCACGGATGGCTGCGGCATCAACCTGGATATGAACTTGCAATGTCCGGGTTGATAGTCACGCACCTTGTCGATGCGCCACTTGGTAGCCAGGAAGAGAAATTCTTGAAGGAGCTGGAGCAGTTTTTCTTTAAAGAATGGCTAAAAATCCTAATGGATAGATGTGGCAAGCTCATAGAGACGTTATCTAAGAGAATTGCAGCTGTGACTGCTGCACAAGGCGGCTCTACAAAGTACTACCTTTGTGGGGTGAATAGTTATGCATGTTCAAGTTTTCTTTTCTGTACTACTTCTTTGTTTGCTTTATAATAACAGGCATTTTCATGGTTGTTGACTGATAAAACCCCTCAAATAGCCATTTTAATTCCAGGTTGTGAGGCATCAAATCAGCATAGATGCCATGAGGGGTGAATACTTTTGCAAGCTTGTGTAAGCACCACTATTGGGTCCATTTTTAAAAAGTCATTTATAGTTACATTTAATGTTGTAGGAAAAAAGATCGGACAGGAATCAGACACAAGAATAAAAAAGGTTCAGTCGGATGCACTGTTCTGGATCATGCAAAAAATATTAATATGGAGACATCTCAATTTATAGAATTTGCTTTTCAAGTGGTGTGTTGGTGACATTCTCTCTCTCTCTCTCTCCCTCACACATAGAACCGGCATAGCCCAGATCACCCTGGTATCACCGGCTCTCAACCCAACAGCAATAGTCTGAGATAAAGACACTGTAATGTGTGTATGTGTGTGAGAGAGAGAGAGTGTATGAATATGTGCCAATGTTATGATTGTGTGCTTTTTGTACCCGAAGTTGACACTGATACTGATTTTAGATCAGTTTTATTTTTAGTATTTGCTTCATCATTTGATGACATTAATAAATTTTTGGTACTGAACTACACCGCCTTTGTCTTGCCTGCGTACATTGTGAATTTACAGATTTGATATAAGAAATGATTAAGAGTAGTGAATATCAGTTGTAGGATTCAGTACAGGTCAGTCAGGCCTACATGCAGGAACCCAAACACAACACTAGAGGGCAGTGTGGGACAAGAAAACAACTCCTAGACCATCCTCATGCCAGTCTTTAAAGTCTCCTGGTTATTATGGGATGTAAGCATTGTTATTTCATTAGTAATTATTTCTGAGGTAGATTTGGTCTGAGTAGATGAGAGACACTGAATTATTACTGTAAAAATACAGTACAGGTTTATTATAGACTATACAGAGTTAAACTATTAGGTGCATTCTAATACACAATGTCATGGCTGAAGGTGTGTGTACAATTACAGTGAGTATCTATGAGGGTTTTCCCCCCCAATAACATCATAGAACCTACTTGTATCAAAATTAACATTAAAATCCCCTTGAAATTATTTATAACCATAAAACCCCCAGCATTTTAAACTATACTATTTGTATCAAGGTGGACGTGGTCTGCTTCAAAATGGCCCCGCCCCTTTGGCAGCTCTCTAGGTATGTCAGGACCTTTGCAGTGATCAGACATCGACCCTATTGCACATCTATTGGAGGTCTTGGTTTCACTGGGGGATTTTATTTCTCTCTCACTCATTTGCTGAACCGATTAATCCTACTAAGGATGCGCGGAGGCTGGTGCCTACCTCAACCCATACTGGGCAGACACGGGGTTCACCCTGAACAGCTCACCAGACCACTGCAGGGCATCACACTCACACCTAAGGGCAATTGGAAACAGCCAATTAGCCTAATGTGCATGTCTTTGGACTGTGGGAGGAAACCCACTCGTGCGCTGGGGGAACATGCAAACGTCACACAGAAACTCAAGCCCAGGAATCGAACCCAGTTTGAGATCATCAGTAGTTCAGTTCCAGTGCTGTGTGCAATCTGTGATGAGGTACACTGAGGCTGATCTAGTGGCTCAACACCTGTCTGAGATCGTTTATTTTGCATGAGTCTTACTTTATTTATTAATTTTTTATTTACTTAGTGACCTACCTGCAATTGAATGCACCTTTGTAGGAATATGTATTTACATATAATACATTCAACTTGCACATAAATCATTCATTTTCAGTTTCACGCTTAAACTTTCAGCACATCTTTTTATTTGATATTTTAATCATCTTTCTTAATAAACTTCCCCCACCCCCCAACGGCTTAGTGACCTCCACAATGAGGCCCCATTTATTTTGGTTGCATCCGTGAACTGTCAAACATTCAGAGCTAGAAAAGCAGATATTATTTATAAAGGCACGAGTTATACACAAACACACGTAACAGACTGAACAAAGTGAAATTTGGCAGTAACATCAAGTGCACAAGGGGACGACGACAGAGAGGGTAACACGTCTTTATGTGACCTGTCACTTTGACCCCTGATTACTGAAGGGTGGGGTATGATCTGTCCACTGCTGGTATCACACAAGCATCACAAGCAAGCAAAAGTAAATGCAAAGAATGAATGAATATTGCTGTTGCAGCACTAAAATATCAAGCATAAAATAATACAGTACGAACAAATGCATAAGAAAGAAAAAAATAAATATTTCCTTCGAATCATTACAGAGAGGGAAAAAAAGACAATCAAAAAAGAAAATCCCATTCATGGCCATTCAGAACATGTCACCCTGGGTTTACATTGGGGCACAATGCACGCGATTTAAGAGAATCGTGATGAGCGTGGGGGAGCGAGGGATCGAATCGTGACGATCTTGAGGGAACTTGGTGGATTCGTGATGATCTTTGCAAAATTTTTGACTGTCAATTTTTTATATTATCTAAATTTTGCCGCCATGATTATGATTTGACCCCAATCATGATAGAACGTGGGAATTGTAGTAAAGCGCAGTAGAGCTTAACAGACCGTAACAGACCTTGATGAACTTGGAAACACGATTCCTTCAAGTTTTTAATCTCTTGGACGCACTCTGCTTCCTTTTTATACCCCAATCATGCTCATAAATCAAGGCGCTCCATGCTTTTTTCAGTCACGGAGATTGCAGACTTTGCGCCCCAGTGTAAACCCAGGGTTAGGGCAAACATACTTTTTACAACAAATCCTTTTTAAATTAAAGTACAAACCCCCCTTTTCCAAAAAAAAAAAAAAAAGTTGAACAATCAGATGTACACTGAAATCTGTGACGTGTTCATTCATGTGCGCACTCATTTCACTGACAAACGTACCAAGAAAAGAGTTTCAATAATTTTACTGACCAACTGAATTGCAGTTTTTAAATATAATATAAAGTTTGAATCTGATGCCTGCGACATTCAACGTCATTAAAATAAGATTAAAACATTTACAGATTATTAAAGTAACAGTTATAAAGTCGTTGGGAGCAGCTGAGGTATCATGATTGGGTATAAAAGTAGCATCCGCCAAAAGGCAGGCTCGGTGTCTCCACGTGAGGACGGACGTGCCAAAGACAGAGAATTAAGAGCCATACAGTCACAGCGTGCCGTGTTCACGTCTCCATCTTCCTTAACCAAGACCCAGGTTGCAGTGCGTCCTAGTAACAATGTGTACTAAAGGCTCCACAATGCATGCTTACTCGGGCAAAACGATGTGAGATTTATCTTACAGGAGTTTAATCCCTAAATCTTTCACCCAGCTTCATCTAAAATACGTTTTCTGTCTCCAGATGCTTCCAGGCTTCCTTCTCTCCTTAAGCCTTCCATCTGTTTGATTTTGTAACATTCTTTTGTACGGATCTGTCCCACTGCGCTGACCAATCGTCTGCAGGTCTTCAGCATGCATTGCTTCAAAACCACTAATATAGTTAAACGACCGTATGTTTCACTGCTTCCTTTGAGGACGGCGGCCATTTTGGTTTCAGGACTCCCCCTCGGCTCTTTCTGGTGGTTTCCTCTACTCTTAAACAGCCTCGGGTGCATCGTGTGCCATATTGGTGTTGGTAGAAATGCGGCAGGGGGTGAACCGGTTTTTGTACCTAACCAAACCAGGAAGTAGTGCATTATAATAACACGTTCTTTGGGCTTCCTTTCAAGAAGAAAAATGAGATTGAGGTAGCGTTATACTAAGCTAATTTATTAATTTATAAACAAGTGATCACGAGAGGTTTTTTAAACCATGGGCCACCTGACATGGCCACCTTCTCCCCGATGAAAACCAGAATGATCCCTGCCCCAGATATAAAAGTAGTACAGGCTCCAAAAATACCCATGATGCAATGCCCAACATGGCACCCCCAGCACCCAAGGCACATTTCGACATAAATTGCAGATGGTTTTTTGAGGTTATCCACTGGGAGTAAAATACCCAGTAAAAGTCACATGACCAGCTATGACCAATTGGAATTTTAGAGAGCCATCAAGGTAACGGCTCTCCCCAGGAAGTCCATGCCTATTTCAGCAGGACATTGCCAGGTGTCATTCTGCGCAAGCTACAACAGCATGGTTTCGTAGGGTAGTTGACGAGGCTGCTGCCAGTCTAGATCTGTCTGCAACAATTAGTGTCAGTTTCTAAATGATGTGCGGTGATGTAACAACGCCAAACGCTGTGTTGCAGGCATCAAATTCTAACTATAATAAAGTGTTTATAAAATAAATAAGGATGATCAGTAAAGATACCAGAAATCTTTTCTTTGCACTTTTGTTGGTTAAATTATTTAAAATGTTCACATGAATTTAAAAACAAACAAAACAAAAAAAACCCCACATATTACATTTTTATGCATTTTTTTTTCTAGGAAATTGTTTTCATAAACTTGGTCTTTTCTCTTTCTTTGGTGCTTGAAATGACTTTTTTGGTGCTATTATTCATTTTCTAGACAAACAGACACTAAAATGACATTATTATGTGTACCTCTTCATGCACGCACATACACAAACATACACACACTCTGGTGAATGACAACACATTTCACAGACAAACTGACCGACCGGCCTACGGCTCAGCGTGACCGAGGCGACGATCGGCTGAGGTAGCTTGTCTACAGTCAAGTGGAGTAGAGTGTGTAAAGGGGTGCTTTTAGCTTTTAAGCTATAAAGTAAATACAAAGTTTTTTTAAAAGGAAAAAAAACACAACAATAAAGTTTTGCATTGCGAGTGATCCTCTATTCAAAAACTTGCATGATGTTGTGCAACGCTTAAGAAGTCCTTATGATATTTTATGGCTTTAATGAAAAAGTCAGCACCTCCATGTAAAGCTAATAATAATAACTAACGCTAATCTGACGCGCCATGTTTATGCCAAGTCGGCACTTTTTGGGATTGGGAAAAAAAAAGCATTAACAAGTGGATCTAGGCCTCCTGAGGTGCGTATCCATTAATGCCGTTGGCTTCTGGTTGGTTGAGAGCCTGAGTTTCTAAAGCAGCCTTTTCATGTGACGCCTTCTCTTGCACCAGGTGTCGGCGGTGGTATAACAGGTATCCCGGCAACAGAAAGCCGGCCAATGAAAAGATCAGCAGGCTGACGTTGATCTGATTGGTGGAGAGGAAAATGTATTATTCATTCATTTAAATCGCTATAGGATGCTGGATTAAAACGATTAAAAGGGTGAGCGACATTTTTCCAACAGCAATGAAATTATATATTATTAGAACACTGGGCTTTGGGGTTATTCAATAAAAAATGTCTGAAGATCCCATTAAAAAAAAATAAAATTAAAAAAAAATAAAATAAAAAAAAAATGGACAAAGAACTAACATGACTGACTAGTGACAATATACAGTTTTTAAGCTAACTATTCATTCATAATATTTCCTTTTGATAAATGGTATGATTTGTAGTGGTTATGCTTTAATGTGCTTTGACGCTTCACATTACTAGTTTTGTCTCGATTTTTTAAATAAGACGTTTTAATCTAGACGAGGTAAGTGAAGTACAATAAGCCACAAAAACCTTCTGTTTGTAAAAACCTTTCCTTTCTCAATGAGCTGATTTCTACGGAAGCCCTAAGTAGATGTGCATTTCCTACAACTTCCCCCTCCAGAGACAGAAATCGGTCATATTTACAGTACCTCCGCCAAGGAAATTATGTCTTACCTTCAGTTTGTTTTAATTGCTAGCAGGATTATGCAAAAAAAAAAAAAAAAAACCTATTAAAAATTTGTCAATAAAAAAAACTTAATTATGTGCAGATTTTCATAAAATTTCGACCAGGGGCGGGACTTTGAATGTGGAAGACTTTTGGAGATGATCCGGGTTCAATTCTCTATCAAATCATTAAAAAAAATTTTTTTTTGTTTATTTGCTTGCTTGCTTGGTGGAGGTCTGCATTCCTCACATGCTCTTTTTGTCTTTTTTTCCATGTTTTCTTTTTAAAAATAAAATACACACAATAATAATAATAATGATACTAATAATAATAAAAAAGCTGTTCATTGCTAAATGTCAAGAAATTTCATAATTAATTCTTATATCTCAGAAAGAATATTTTTATTTGTTTGACCCTAAACAAGCCCTAGATGGTAACTAACTTTATTTATATTATTTTAAAGTCACATTCAGGAAACTCAATCTGTAACAAATAACTAATTTGAATACCCTGATAGGACTGGTTCAACGAGACAATTTGTTCCTTTATATACATTTATGCCTTAAGGAAACGTACATATGTTCTCCTGTATGCACCCAGACAGTACACTAAACTGAGCCTCGGGTAACGTTTTACGTGCCTGATTGCACAGTTCTGAGCATGAGGGTTTTTTTTTTTCTTGCTCCAAACTGACATGATCATGACTGTCTCCTATTGGTTGATCCATAGTAACATCACAGTATGTTGCATCAAGTTTCACTTCAGTGAGCTTTCGAAACAGATGGCAGGCTGTAAATTCAACACACCACCACGCCTTTGTGAATTCTCATTGAAACCAGTGACAGAAGGTATGCAATGTTTGCGCCGAATATTATGACTGTAATATATCACTGTAACACAACAACACATGCCTTCCTCTCTCTCTCTGTGTGTATACATCATTATAAAGATTTCTGTATGTGAGCATCTTACCCAGTAAGGATCTCCCTTCAGTGGTCCCAACATTGCGATGAAGAGTGGTTGCTGTAGCAGGGCAACCACAGCGCTGATCATTGACTGCAGCCCAGTCAAGGTGCCAAAGTGTTTCGATGGGTAGCTGAGAGACAGACAGAGAGAAAGAGAGAGTTGTGGGAGGAGGAAGGAGGAGGAATAAATAGTGCTTCCGTTCAAACAAGACAATTATAGATGACTGAGACAACTGTTCCACAACACTGTGTACAAGGTTCTTGCATTCATGAAATTCTGGGACTGTCCCTGCAGAGAACAGAGAAACGAAGCCCAGCATGGTCACATGCATGCAGCAGTAAAGAGTACGTGTATATATATTTATATATGTGTGTAACATTGCACGGTCAACATCAGGGTCTGTATTACACATGTTTTGTCACAACATGCATGTGCGCATTTGCAATTTTGCTCTGGACCTCAAACTTGAGTCGAGAGCAAACTACAGATCAGACTGTGTCAAAATCAGGAAATCAGTGCTGGAGTGCACCCTCGGAAATACCATCTCTCTCACTGACCGAACTGCTTCCTACTAGGGTTGCACGGAGCCTGGTGCCTATCTCCCAAACAGCTTTGCAAACCATCGCAGGGCAACACACACAACAATTCACACTCACACCTAGAGACAATGTCTTTGGACTGTGTGAGGAAACCCACGCAAGCACGGAAAGAACATGCAAACTCCACACAGAAACAGCTAAACACAGGAATCGAACCCTGGACCTTCATGCTTCGAGGTGGATGTGCTAACCACTACGCCACCATGCCACCCACCTTCGAAAAATGCCCAAGAAAATCTGGTGAATTATGCACGAATTAGGATTGACCACCTTGACCGAATCATTGCTTCATTGCCAGAGGCGTGATAAAGCATTTCAAGGGTCTCCTCTTCGAGTTTGACATGATCCACAGTCAAATAGCAAACGCATAGGTAAGTAACACAGGTCCCGATGTTGACAGTGTGTCATCCCGAATGTGATACTGACTCACAACAGTTTGTGCTCACTCCAGATGTATGACTGAGCTGTGCTCAACTTGTTTACTACAGGAACAATCTTGGAATTGTAAAACATGACTTCAGAAAAATTTTACTTTTTCTACACAAGTCTAAACTATAAAATTGTGAATGAAGAACTGGTGCTGCCCTGTGATTGGTCCTTATAACTGACGATGACATTATTAAGCACCATCCCAGAATTTCCAGTTACTCCAACTGTTTTTTTGATGAGCAGAAAGTCTTTTAATAAGCGCTTTGTGCGGACACGTGACTGATGTGCACGTGTCCGTTTTTTAGTGAATGAATTCCTGCTAACATCGTGGACAACTCAGGATTTCTTAAATCAATAAATAAAACAACATGTCTTGTAGGTTAAAAGCCCTTATTAGACTGTGTGTGTGTACTTACACAGCAGCATACAATCCTCCACAGCAGGAGTGGATGAAACCTCGGACCATGGTGTGTAAGATAAACGTCAAGATCTACACATAGAGTGAGTGACACAGTGGGGAAGACAAAACAGTCAATAACCAGAACCAGATGAAGGCTAAAAGAGCAGTATAGATTGAGAGGTGGAGATTTCATAGCTCCTACAAGCTTGTAAAAAAAAAAAAAAAAGAAAAGAAAAAAAAGCAGACAAGCCAGTGTGATATCAGGAAATGAGGAAACGCTTCACATCCATGCTCTAGAGATAAGAAACGGGTAGTACTGCATTCTTTTTGCTGGCTTCCGGTTCTAACGTAAACTAGTCATACAGCGACAACACAGTCTAAGTGGCAGGTGTAAGAATTAAATTAAGCATCACAGCTGGTGTACAGAACTAACCTGATCAGACAGATATAGATATCTTGGTTAATAATCCTTAACCAAGGTGTTCCGTTTATAATGGGTCATGTGACCGTGCTCAGTAAAAAACATGCAAATTTATACATTCAATCATTTATTTCGCCAAGCTGCTTAATTCTCTTACGTATACAGGGAGGCTGGAGCCTAACTCAGCCGACACTGGGTGAAGGCAGGGCACGCCATGAACAGCTCACCAGACCATTAGAGGGCCAACAACTCACAACCATTCACACTTTTACTCACACTCTGGAACAGCCAGTTAGCTTATTGTGCATGTCTTTGGACTGTGGGACGATACCGGAGTACCCAGAGGAGCCCAAAGCATGGGGAGAACATGCAACCTAGACACACAAACACCCTCGCCGAGCTCAAAAGACTCGAACCCAGGACCTTCATGCTGTGAGGCGGATGTGCCTCTGTGCCAACACCATGCTAATTAATGACAATAAATTGTCATGCATTCATTAATTTATTCGCCACACTGCTTAATTCTATTACGGATAAGGGGAGGCTGGAGCCTATCACAGCTGACACTGAGTGAAGGCGGGGCATGCCATGAACGGCTCGCCAGTCCAGCGGGAACTTGATGGTCCCAGGCACTTGATGGTGTGAGGTGTATGTGCCAATGTGCCGCCACCATGCTAATCAATGACAATGAATCAAACTCATGCTCAGACGTTATCTTTAGCGAAGTGATTCTGATTAACGCAGATATAGACTAAGGATTCTGCCAGATTTTCTCAACACCTTCTCGGTTTCATTCAGTTGCTGGGGTTGAAGGCATGGACTGCAAAGAACTCACACGATATGTACGAGACAGCATTGTCAAGAAAATGAGGTACCACAGTGACCAGGAACAGGACGTCCCTCCTAAATTGACAAAAGGATATATGGGAAGTACTGGTCATGCACTGCATGGGACAAAAAAAATATCTTGTATCTTCACAGGTCTGGGTAAGGTGGAGAGATATTCTTATTATTAATAATAATAATACAAGCCTGCCTAAATCACCTCAAACCACATGGCTAAATATTCTATGTCTAATGATCTAATGAGATTAGTACATTGGGCATAAGTGTAAAGATATATTTGGGGATACAATAGGACAGCCTGTTACCTAAAGTCAGTTTCAACAGGATGAGAGGAACCGACATGAATGTTAAAGTGCAAACTGGCAAAGCTGGTGCTCTGAGCACCTGACCTTATCTACAAACGTTAAGCTCTTCAACACCATCGTCAAGTCGGTTCTACTTTACAGTGCAGACAGATGACAGAGCCTGCCAAGGATACGCCATATCCACTGGACAAACACCATCCACAACCGGGACTTATGGTAGCGCACCAACCGAAGAAGAGATACGGAGATGTCGCTGGCCATGGATTGGGTCACACACACGTAAACCAGCCTCTACCATCACCAGGCAAGGACTCGTGTACCAATCAAGAAAACAAAAGTAGAGGATGGCCCAGGAATACAAGCCGAGACCATGAAGTCGGAACCTGGAGACAGCTGGAGCAGAATGTCCGACCAAGACCATTTAAGGGTGACTGATTGTGCGGTGTGTCCCAGGAGAGTCGGTAAGTATAAGTAGTTATCATCTAAAGAAAGCAATAGCCATGATGAAGCACGGTGTTGGCAGCATTTTGTTATATAAGGATGCTTCACTTCGGCTGTGAGTGGGGCAAAAATCTGTGTGTGTTTTAGTTTTTCCACTTTTGTTTGTTGCTATATCACAAGTAAGGCAGAAGATGATCCCACCTCCTATTCATTCATTCTTTTGCAAAACCACTCAACCCTACTAGGTTCAAAAAGAGGCTATCTCAGCCAACTCTGGAAGAAGGCAGGGTACACCCTGAACACCTCGCTGGATCGTTGGAAGGGACACACGCACAACCATTCACACTCACACCTAGGGGCAATTTGGAACTGATTAGCCTAATTTACATATCGTTGGGCTGTGGGAGGAAACACCTGGACAAAACTTATGCCAGCATGGAGAGAACATGCAAACTCAACACAGAAATGCCCTCACCGAGCCCAGGACTCGAACCCAGGACCTTGATGCTGTGAGGTGGACATGCTAACCACTGGGTCACTGACGCCCCTGATTTTTGGGAGGGGTGAAAATACTTTTTATACCTAAATGTAGATATTCAACAGGCAAACAAACATAGATCCTGCTGACAAGATAGATAGATAGATAAATAGATAAGATAGAACAGTCAAGTACAAAAAAATCCACCATGTCTGAGGCTTTGAATAATTCTCTAAAGCAAACAAATATTCCTTGCGCTGAGTCTAAACATAATATCTCTCATAATACTGATCCTGAAAGAAGACGCTAATGTAACTTTAGAAGAAGGAACACAGCTGGAAGATTATTATTATTATCTGTGCCAGAGCATTAGAAGATCAAGTGGCTCAGACGCAGGATTCACTTTTCCGAATGAAGGATATTAAGGGGATCAGACTGCACTTCCGACAAGTATAGAATCTGTTCCTAGGCACACTGAAGCTGTCCTGGTGGTTCTTCCTTTAATTCATGACCCATCTCCTTAAACATACAAGTCAGAAGCTAAAACTATCACAACAACTAGGTTTTAGTTGCGATCTCTGTGTCTGCGCTTACCTGTAGAGGCAGGTTGTCAATAAGCGAAACGATGCCGAACAGGACGAGCAGCAGGTTGGTAAAAATGAAGGCCCTCATGGCGTTTGTCAGCTTCTGGATCTTTCTATCACGTTTTGGCTTGGAGGCAGAACCGCTACAGGACAAGATGACGAAAATGATATCCTGTTTTATTTTACCCCCCATACAAGCTTCTTATTCCGATTTTGCATTCTTTCTCCTACACCATACACCCTTACGGTGGTTTTGTCCCCGTGTCCATAGGTCTGGCTCACCTTTGCTCTCCTTTAGTAGTACCCTGCTCCTCAACGCAGTCTTTCATCTTCCAGTCCATGATGTAGCCAATCAGAGGGCACGTGACCAGACACAGGAGCTGCAGCGTGCCAAAGATGGATGAATAAAAACTCACTGTGGAAAAACACACAAAGACATCTGTCAGAACAGCATCAGCTCACCACAGAGCGCAGACATTTTTCTGTATACAGGGGGTTTAAAATAGTTTCCAAATCAATATAAATATTCAGCTACTACACTGACTGATTAAAGCAATAAAACTGAACACAAAACACCTAGTTATTATCATTATTATTATTATTATTAATAAATGAATTTACTTTTTAGGATTTTAACAGCCGTAATGTTTATTTAAAATTTGCATCATCAAATGACAGAACGCAAGCTGGATCCAGCCCAAGCACATCCTCCAGCTGCATTAAAATGTAATATAGGCATAGGTAATACAGGAATGTAGCATGACTTCAGCTCTGAAGAAAATAAATAAATCGTCTGAAGCAAAAGCAGGAAGAATTTAGTTCACCGTCCTTCACTCGCGGATTTCCATGTTCATTTGTATCACCCGTCTTTATAGTTTATTTATCCACTTAATGAGTTCATGTTCCGTGCTCCCGTTAATGTTTGGTATTGTTTTGCTCGTGCGAGTCTGAGTGGTGGTGTATGAGCCACTATTCTTTGCGTCTCAGTTTGGTTATTAATAATAAGTGTTTTTTTTATTGGTGATGCAGCAGTCTTATTGGGTTTCCTGTAGTGGCACGGACACGAGTCAACCATCCAAATCATGTTCCATGGCCATGACCTAAAACTCCGATCCCTGATTTGTAGGAATAGAATCGTAACATGTGATGTCAAGTTGCCATGACAGCAAAATCCTTTGTTCTAAGCAAAAATATATCGATTGTGATGGAAAATTATTTAAAATCTGATCATACACAAAGTCTGCTCTATTATATAAGTTATACATAGCGAGGTTTGTGTCAGTAGGAAAAATAAGACCTATAAAGTGATGCCAAGTTACTGATCTTTAATCAAACATCGTATCGCATGTTTTTCCTGTTGAGAAACATTTCTCTGTCAAGTTATTACAGGCACATAAACACTAGAAAATGAAATGTGTATCTTTCATTTTTGTCACTTACTGAGAAAATAGCTTGCATATAAAAAGCATAAAATACAAATGTATGCATGGAGAAGTCAAAAGCAGCCATATTTAAAGTTCTTTTATCTGATCCAGTACAGATTACAACACTAGAAAGTGATAACAATACAACACACCACTGACGCCATCTGTCTTTGTTTAGAACGTTTGCAGTCATTATGTAACATCAGCACTTTACAACTACTGAAGCGCTGAAATCCTCTGCGTGAAGCCAAAACACTGGTTTAGAAATCACACAGTGGCACAACAACAGTGACAGACCTGAGACAGGACACATCATCGCCTCACAGATGCGATAACGTGAAACAGATACACACTCGAGTGAAAGTGAAAACTACCAGCAGGACCAAAATAAACGCTGTCGTTGACGTATTCCTTCATGGTAAAATTTTAACATAAACAGAGAACACGCTGGAAAAAAAAAGTAGTACTGTTGACATTGCGTTTTTGTCGATGATGCAATAATGAGAGTTTTTTTAAAACACCAAGTGCAGTACTGACCAATCAGGGCAAATCAGAGTGAGCGAAATAGGCGTTGCCAACTCAATGGTTGATCTATCAACAATGTGCAAATTAATGACCACAAACACAGTCAGTACATTTTACAATGTACCAAACTTACAGCTTCCCTCTCACTCTTAACATCGCTGAAAAATAACAATGTTGGTTTTTTGGCGTTAGATAATAGATAATAAACAATTAGCAGTAAACTGACTACCACAAACCTCAGTAGAACATGTCATGTGATTCCTTTAAAATTTTTAACTCGCTCATCACTCAGTTGCTGACCCACTTAATCCTACTATTTATTAGGGTCACGGGGAGGCTGATGCCTCGCTCAGCTGACACACACAACAATTCACTCAGAGCCACACTTAGGGGCCATTTGGTATATCCAGTTAATCTAATGTGCATGTCTTTGGACTATGGGAGGAAACCGGAGTACCCAGAAGAAACCCACACAAGCACGGGGAGAATACGCAAAATCTGCACAAAAGCACCCGTGCACGGGACTCGAACCCAGGACATTCTTGCTGTGAGGCGGATGTGCTAGCCACTACATCACCATATTGCCCAACTTCTTATATTCTCTGCCTCCAAATTTAGCAATATAAAAGGGATGCTCCTACAAAATACATATGCAACGAGAGTAACTTACTCTGCGTATGCAGTTTGCGCATGCTGTGTAACTCTTTGAAATCTGGAAACAGAGCTTAAAATCACCCAACTACAACTCCCAATTATACCCCTATCACACTTCTGACCCATTCCTTACCTTTTTCTTCAGCTTCCATTGCCAGTTTCACAGAGGCTGAAAGGGGCAAAGAAACAAATGTAAGCGATGCATTTTAAATATGGAGAAATTCATCAACTGTCCCCAGATCAGTTATTTATATCCTGGGTTACGTATCATACTTTCATGCTCACTTACAGTGAGGGTTCCCATGTGTGACCAGAAACTCCAGCATTTTATTCATGGCTCCCATGTAAAAGATGATGCGCAGCTGAGTCATGCCCATGGTAATCAGACTCCACAGGAAGATGGGTGAAAACACGGAGCGACGGAAAGGAACAGAGGCTGGAACAGAAAAACATGAAAGATCACATGGCGTCTGGGAACGCTTTTACGTCAATCAATTAGTGCAGTCTTGTAGCCTTATCTGAAATCAGGGTAAAAACGAGACCCTTTGGCTTGATCACATTATACTCACGTGAAGCAAAAAGAGATCCGAGTGGTATGTACTGGAACGAGTGTTTTTCATTCACTGTTTGGTAAATGGCATCACTTCACTTTACGGAAATGAGGAGCGTGCCATTTGAATACATCAACCACCAAACTTTTTTTGCCGGGTTGTTGCTCACCTCTTTTAAAACCGAATCAGTATAAACTACAGAGGACAGTGCGATCTGATTGGTCAGCTCTCTCAGAATTCATGCACTCACTAACGTAGCGAACCGCTTAATCCTATTAGGGTCTCAGACGACACTGGGCGAAGGTGGGGTACACCCTGAACAGCTTGCCAAAACATTGTTAAACCACACACACACACAAGCATTCACATTCACACTCACACCTAGGGGCAATTTGGAACATCCGGTTAGCCTTACGTGCATGTCTTTGGACTGTAGGAGGAAACTGGGGTGGTTTGTTTTCCTTGTTTCTGTCTAGGATGTGTTAAAACTCCGTTAAGGAGTGTGGTGTAGCATCTACTAGACTCTGAATGTGTAAGGTCAGAAGACCGTTAGCTACACAGCTCTTAGCTTGGCTCGAAGTGCAGAGCTGACCTAACCTTCCTTTGATATGGTTAAAATATGTAAATATAACAAAAATCTTGTTTTAGGTTTTTATTTTATTTTATATGTTTCTGTGTAGTATTTATTTAAACACAGCTCTACACCTGCCCGCACGTGCGCTCGGAGCTCACCAGCATCCAATAATTATTTTCAAAATATAGGAAATACACCATAAAAATTGTATTTATGTGTGTTTTTTTGCTTATATTCCCATGTAGCATATACTAAAACAATTATGCACCTCAGTTTTAATGGATGTGGTTGAATTGACGGAACATCCATCTCACCTTCGGTGCATAAATGTCCCCTGTGTTTTTGGCCACCATGTTCACAAAGGTTACCATACGTGACCATTTTGAGTAATAATATCCAGGTATTAATAGTGGACTGCATGTTCATGTGAAGGCATGTATGTACTCAAACTTGCAAACATGCAATTTACAATAAGAATGTGAGTATACAAATTATATTGGACTAGATCTGAGAGACAATTAACGATTTCCAGTTAGACATGTTTCAGAAAGTCTATATTTAAATCTGATTTTGCTCTAATGAAAATTATACTGTCTGCAAATCAGCTCATAACGTTCCATCTGGTGCTCTGCCATGTTCCTCAGCTAATCCCTATTATTTTTGGTCAATATCGAGACTGATTATTTGACATGATTACTGACTAATCACATCTATACACATTATTATTATTATTACTACTACAACATACATATTTGCTGAGCCTATTAATCCTATCAGGGTCACGGGGAGGCTGGAGCCTATCTCAGCCAACACTGGGCGAAGGCGGGGTACACCCTGAACAGCTCGTCAGACCAACGCAGGGCAACACTCACACAACCATTCACACTCTCACACCTAGGGGCAATTTGGAACAGCCAATTAGCCTGACGTGCATGTCTTTGGACTATGGGAGGAAACCGGAGTACCCAGAGGAAACCCACGCTATGGGGAGAACATGCAAACTCCACACAGAATCGCATGAGCCCGAGAATCGAACCAAGGACCTTCTTGTTGTGAGGCGGACATGCTAACCACTACACCTCTGTGCCATCATCATCATGTCCATTAAGCCTCAGACATTTTAAAGATTATTCTATCAATGTATTTAAAAAAAAAAAAAAAAAAATCATTTTAAAGCAGATTAAAAATCAACAGGGAATGTGTATGAAGTTTATCTCTGATTAGTTTGGCTTTAAACTGATATAAAGCCCTTCACTTTATCCTGTACTGAATTTGCCTTTTAATTAGTCTCAAAACCGGTGCACATAATACGAGCGCACCCCATTTTCTCCTCAGATGAGCACGAAACTCTCACGTGACCCGTTTTAATCTCAAAACAGTCAGGAGTATGCATCTCTAACTATATATATAAGCCTGAGGGGAGGAACTGAAAATGAAAGAATAAAAAGTAGCCAATAAGGTTTGGAATTCAGACATCATTAAAGTCTGGTTTAAGTACCAGGTCTGGCTATTCAGACCCCCCTAAAATCTTATATATTAGAGTCTAAAAAGGAGATGAGACAGACTTATAAAAGTGCTGTCACTGTCTGAGACCATGAAGAGTTTTGTTTAACTGGACGAACCTTCATGACCTCTGATTTGGTGATTTAAAGCTCACCAAAATGCACTTTAACCAAATCGTGATTATTACACAGCAAAACTCACACAAGAATCTTAATTCATGTCTTTATTGCTCTGATATATTTTACCGCGGCTATAATTTGCTTCTTTCTGGTAGTCTGGTCAGACGTCCATCGCTGACCTGAAAACCGTTATAGAGCCAACACTGTCCCTCAAAACTGGGTCCAAAGTCCTTGTTTGACTACAGCACTGTCATTTCTCAGTGTGTGTGGTGTGTGTGTGTGTGTGTGTTAGTGCTGATAACATACGCATTGTAGTATGGCCTGCATCAGTCAGCTTGTCACTAGATTGGTTAAAAGTATCCTGTTTTTTCTCCTCCACTGAGTTCAGAGTTTCCTTCTGAGAGCCGTCACCCGAACGCATCTTCTTCCTGAGAGGATCAAACATACATTACACTCTCTAATCTTTATTTATCATTAAGGCTTAAAATGTGTGAGTGATTAACACCCTGAAACAAATTTACTCAGATTGTAAAAATGCTGATGGCTTAATCATTGGTTTGAAGTGTTTAATACACATTTCTTCTTCAAGAAACAACCAGCGATTTTTTTTTTTGTCGTACGAATTTAGTGGGGCTAAAAGGTGGAAAGGTGTGCAGTTGAGTTTACATATAATGTCTTGACGCTCACTTGTTTGTGATCCGCGTAATCAAATTAGGGTCGTGGGAAGGCTGGCACCTATCTCAACCGACTCTGGGCACCATGAACAGCTTGCCAGACCATCGCAGGGCAACACACACCCACCCACTCACACTTAGGGGCAATTTGGAAGAGCCAATTAGTCTAATGGACTGTGGGAGGAAACTGGAGTACCCAGAGGAGACACGAGGAGAACATGTAAACTCTACGCAGAAACACCTGGTGCTAACAACTATGCCACCGTTCCCCCAGCTGTATGTCTGTCATGGGGAAAAGCCAAATCGTACAACGTTGGTACAATTGTTGCAAGAAAAAAAAAACCTCAGTGGATGTAAGACAGGCATACGGCTCAACCCAACACTGTTGTAAAAATGGATCTATACGTGTTTAATGTAGACTATTAGAAGAAAATCTTACGATTTTGCACGTATCAGGTAACTCAAAAGCGAATGAAATTCGTATGTCTATCGTAACACAGCCGTAGGACGACACAGGGCATCGCATAACTGGGACCTAGGAAGAGGACCTGATGTCGAGAATTACCTACGAGACACATTACATTTTTTAACATGTGCGAATCTCCACAACAAGGGACTACTACGGCATTTTCCGTTGCACAACAGGTGGGAAACAGGAAAAAATTGTCTTGCGTTGCTGTCAGCTCATGTATGTGGAAGAGGGCGGATAGCGCTCATCAAATTCAAAACTACAACTGGAAAAAATTTCAAGCCGTCGAAAAATACAGGTTATACATCTTATGACTTCATAATACACACTGAGAGGGACTAATGATTTATTTCTAGCTTTAGGACTTCTGGAAAAAGGTGTGGATCCAGCGGCATGTCATCTGACACACTTAGAGAAAATACCATTCATACCTGACACTCTGAGTCTCAATAGGGAGGATAGAGTGAACTTTAGAAACAGGCTTTCTCTGCCATTACATTAAGACATTTAAATACATCGGTGTGTACATAAAAACACAAAACGTTTCACACTGACATCTCTTCCATCTCCTCTGGTGTGGGGAACGACTCCAGTGGCCAATTCAGTAAACAGTTGATGAAGATCAGGATGGCAAGACCAGCCCAAACCCACATGATCACGGTGAACGGCACACCAGCATCATATATCAGCTACAGAGAGAGAGAGAGAGAGAGAGAGAAAGAAAGATCTTGGTTTAAGTTTGAATAATATATTCATCCACTCTTCACCTCGCATGCACTATGAGAAAACACCATGCAGCCTATCCTTCTCCTTCATTTCTGATGCAACAGTTGTGAAGCTTTGCACTAGACACAGCTCCACCACTTGCCTGGCGGCATTCACGCGCCTCATTCTTTTTCTCACCGTGCAATTCAATACAGTAGTTTAATCGACTACTCTGCCTGGCATAATGACAACTCCTTTGTTTTTTGCCGTTCCTCCCTACAGGGCTTGTGAATAATAATAATTAAAAAACAAATATAAAAAAAATACAGTAAGGCCATGTACTTGCAAAATCGGAACAGTGCTGTGAAATACTGTACATGATCTCACTTTGTATTAAGTGCCTCGGATATCTGTGCAGTTATAGAAATAAAGCACGCAGGCATTAATAATCAACTGCTGGGAATGAACGGCTTGTTCTAGATGAACTACAGCTTCGACTTCAGTTTAAGCATTTGATATCGTTGATATTTTCAAGTCTAACTCTTTTCTTAATTCCCATACCATATACACGTTGTAACATGCTAACTAAACAAAAGCAGCACCTGAATACAGCCCTGAGTTAACCCCACCTTGAAATGCATTACACTGTATTGCATTGTAGTGAAAACTGAAATGAACTTAACTGGGATTTACCAACTGATTTATATTCATTCATTTATTTGTGCTTAATCCTACTAGGGTCACGATTGCCGATTCTGGGCGAACGTGGGGTACAGCTTGAACAGTTGTCCAGTCCATCGCACACACAACCATTTGCACACACACTCACACCTTAGAACAATTTGGAACAGCCAATTAGCCTAATCTGCATGTTCTTTGACTATCAGAGGAAACCAGAGCACCCAGAAGAAAGCCTCGCAAGCGCGGTAAGAACGTGCAGACTCCAGACGGAAACGCCCCCACCGAGTTTTGGACTTGAACCCAGGACCTTCTTGCTGTGAGGCAGATGTGCTAACCACTACACTACCGTGCCGCCCATACTGATTTATATAATATGTCTAATATTTGAAGGCGCGAGCTCTGTCAGATTACCAGTCTCTCAACTCCCTGCTAATAAAAAGCATTGCCACAACATGACGTCACCACCACCATGCTTCACTGTTTTCTCAAGCTGACGAGCAGTTCTGGCATTCTGTCATATGTAGCTCTTTGCGCCAAGGCCAAAAGAAAATTATACCTCTAGCTCAGTCAGACTTCTCTGAGTTGGGTTTGTACCATATGTACGTAAACAAACATGAAAAGGGGGAAAGGACACCACTTTCACTACAAACCAAGTTAAGCTAGCTAACCAGCTAGCTGACAGAGTACTAAATGGTTGTAGCTTCCCCGGGATGCATTTTCACCAGAGGAACAAAAACACACTAAACATTTGGGCATACTGTATCCAAATCGTCAGGCTATGAATATTGATTTATTTATTTTTGGATATACAACATTAATCCTAATAGGAAAATCTGAGTCTGCATTTAACCCATCCAAAGTGAGCGCACACACACCTGGAGCAGTGAGCAGCTTGGGGTTTAGGTGCCTTGCTCAAGGGCACTTCAGTAATGACGGTGGAGGTAGGGGTAGGTGCTGGTCACTCTTCCTGCTACCACACACCTTTCCTGCTGGTTCAGGATTCAAACCAAAGATCTTTCAGTCCCAAACCTGCTTCTCTAACCATTAGGCCACGGCTGCCCCCAGCTGTACTGGAACTGCAATGTTTAGCTACGCGTCCTCATTACGTTATTCCATGGTCTCACATCTGTTAGTATGCACTTGTATCCTTTTCTGAGCCAAAACTGGCTCAAGTCAAGAGAGGCAACTTTGTTTTTTCTACTAATAACTGATCTTAAACGCAATCAAGAGGTGAAAATACAACATCTGTGGGTTTCGGACAAATTTCTGTACTGTGCTGCTGTTTGACCATGAAATGATGTCATCACATCTGTGAAAGAATGATCGAGACAAACTACAAACTCCTTACCTTAACTCCGGGGAAGGCGATGGCGGATGACGCGTAAGAGCCGATCATCAACGACATCACGGTGGAACTGAGACTCCCGAACATGTTGGGCAGCTACAAAGGAAAGGACAAACGGATGCACAAAAATAAAAAAAAAATAAAAATTAAAAAAAACTTTCAGCCCTGAGCATCAGTTATGCACAAAAAATATATAATATAATATATGAGAATGTTGGGTCCATTGACTTTTGCACAACGTTTATGATCTCTTAAGGACTCTTGGTGTTTGCTTTTCTTGGAAATCGCACTTGTGTCCAACAGAAGTATTTGTGTGCTTGTGGTGTGAGTTGTTTGACTGTGGAAATCACAGCAGCGCGAGAGGGCTACTAGGAAAGTCTGAAATGAGTCATAAACTAGTGGCAAGAAAGTGTGAACCAACAGGACGTCCTTACTCCCTGGTGCTAAAGCCACACACATGAAGAGAGAGAGAAAGAGAGAGACAGAGTGTTTCCTTCTGTCATTTTCTCTTACCGATATTTGTACACCCACAGGCCTAAAATGTCACCCAACCATAAATGCTGACACTATTTGTCTGATTACTCATACCTGTAATTCATTTGTTTGATCATGTGACACACAAATATTCCCTGTAAGAGAACTAGAACACACAGAACGCCTCGCTTATCTAAGAGGTGGATAACCTGTGTGAGAAATAAGTTTCGTATATACTCCACGAGAATAGTGCGATCTGATTGGTCCAGGTTTTCAAAATTTTATACCAGGAGGATAATTCTTGGATCAAAGCAACAGACACTCACAAGCTGTTAGTCACTTTGTCATCATTATCATGCTTCTGTCTCTATGTAGTACATATTTAAACACCTTTACAGAGCATGGTTTACTTTGGTTTCGATGAAGAATGTACTAAACTATATATTTTATATAGTATTAATATAATATAATATTATACAACAGGGTTTAACTTGCCATGAAGAGCAGTGCTCACCGAACTGCTTCCTCAAATACGTAAATAGTCACTCACTAATTTGCTGAACCGCTTGATCCTATTAGGGTTGCAGGGAGGCTGATGCCTATCTCAGCTGATATTATTTGAAGGCGGGGTACACCCTGAACAGCTCGCCAGACCATCGCAGAGCAACACACACAACCATTCACACCCACACCTAGCTGGAACAGCCAATTAGCCTAACGTGCATGTCTTTGGATTGTGGGAGGAAACCAGCGTACCCAGACGAAACCCACACAAGCATGGGGAGAACATGCAAACTGCACACAGAGATGCCCTCGCCGAGCCCAGGACTTGTACTCAGGACCTTCTTGATGTGAGGCGGACATGCTAACCACTATGCCACCATGATGCTCAATTATGTAAATATCAACTGCACGATCGGAGCTCCCCTGCATCCGTCATCATTTTAAAAATGTAAGAAATGAATCATAAAAATCTCTATGCTTATGAAAAGATTATCGTAGGTAAAGTTTTAGGTCAGAAAACTGGCCCCTAATTGTTTATAATGGCTAAGTAGTTCGACTCCTCCATCAGGGGCCTGTAGTTTTTGTTTCTTTCTTTTTTCCCCCTAAACTGTGCTGTTATATTAGTCTGCATAGCTATTTATTTATTTATTTACCAAATGCAAGTCAAGTTCTCTATCAGACCCAGAGGTGACCGATAAACTACTTAACTATGTAATTTGAGAATCAAATCAGAGCGAGGTGTGTTTGGTCCAACTTTTAAAAACATTCGGATAAGCTCACGTTACGAAAACTAGCACAAAATCATTCGCCAGTTAAACAACTTTGACTGACCTCACCAACATCACACTCGATTGTGGTGAATTATTAATAACAAAAATGCTGATGCGGATTAAAAGAAGATTAACTTCACCACCACTGATCGGAAAAAACGACATGCTGGTACTATGATGTGAAAAGCGCCAGCTGGCTTTGGAATCGAGTTTTTCCCCCACTCGGAACAGGATCTGACACTATTCACTCGCACATGCGCGCGCGCACACACACACACACACACACACACTATAGGGTTCACCGAGGGAATGTCCTGTTTTAACATTAAATAAATTTCCTTAAATATTCTGGGTAAAATACTGAAATAATCATTCGCAAGAATACAAATGTCTGTTTTGCTTCATACCTTTACCTGTGCGAGGGACAGAGAGAAAGAGAGGTATAGAATGCTATAACCAATGTTTGAGAGAGAGAGAGAGAGAGAGAGAGAGAGAGAGAGAGGGGCACAGAATGCAATAACCAATGTTTAAGAGAAAGAAAGAGAGGGCAAGAGGGGGAGGGGGAGGGAGAGAGAGAGAGAGAGAGAGAGAGAGAGCAACTGTCAGGTCATAGCCTTCAATGGCTAAACAGCATGGTGTGATTATGTTCATTCTGGTACTAAACCCACATAGCAGGGGAGGAGAGAGAGAGAGAGAGAGAGAGAGAGAGAGAGAGAGAGAGGGAGGGAGGGACGGACGGGGTGTTTTGGGTTCTGTATTTCTAAGAAGAGCAGGACATGGCGTCACGGGATGAAGGGCTGGTTGTGTTCAGGGTTGAGCACCTGGACCACATGTTTTTCCAGTGGAGGCTTAGGAATGTGTAAAAGTTTACACGTGTGTGTGTGTGTGTATGTGCGCGCGCACTCACAAGGGTGAAAAATGTCTGTGTGCGTGTGTAAAGTGTTGGCACTTGATATGATCACAGGTATTCCAAACAGTCGGTTCAACACTCTTTTGTATTGGATGCCCCATGTGCCTGGCAGTGTGTCGATGAATATAAGATCTGTAGTGTGTAACAGACAGATTCCTGTGTAATGTGCGTGCATGCGTGTACTCGTCCTTGTCTGTTTTAGGTAAAGGAAAGTGGGTGGAGGGATTGCGGAAGGTGTGAGGGAACTGACGCCTGTGATTGGTGGAAAATTTTTTTGCCTTTGTCAGTCATTGCTGCCTGGCCTTCCTCACACCCACAAACACTTGCACTTACTTGGAATCATAACTGTCATGACTAAACAGCATGTGCTTAGCGACATAGAGTTCCATAACAACATTCATATCAGGTCAGTCCCCCCGCTCTCTCTCTCTCTCTCTCTCTCTCTCTCTCTCTCTCTCTCTCTCTCTCTCTCTCTCTCTGTGTTCTTCACTTCCTGTTTTCTTACCGTGAGAGATGTGAAGGTCAAACAGATTCCTCCGAAGCCATTGAACGACAGAGCAAGAAAGATGAGGGCAGAGAGGACTGGAGAAAGAAATAAGAACAGAGAATGATAAGAAACCATAGTAAATTATCTTGTAATTAATGCATTCTGTATGTGGGCCCGATCCAATCAGTGATTCAGAATTAGCACAATACATTGAATAATGAAGATTTAGCGGCACCCAGCAGTAAATGTGTGCTGTCCCATTTGGTAAATCATATAAATAACATGAGGCGAGCCGTTGATACCACCACAGACCTGAAGTGTGTTATTCCTCTTCTTTCATTCATTCATTAATTTGCCGAACCACTTACTCCAACTCTGAGCAAAGGCAGGGTACACCCTGTGTATTACAGGGCCAACACACACAACCGTTCACACTCACACCTAGGTGCCATGTGGAACAGCCAATTTTCCTGAGCTGATCTATCATTCTTTATACAACTGAGCAAGTAAGGGTTAAATGAAAGTTCAGGGCCTTTCTCAAGGGCCCAACAGTGTCAGCATGGCGGTACAGGGAATTGAACCCCCAACCTTTGGCTCAGCCTTAACCACTGATCCCCCACTGCCCATGCGAGCGCAGGACAAACATGGAAACTCCACACAGAAACGCCCTCGCTGAGCCCAGGACTCAAATCCGGGTCGTTCTTGCTGTGATCGGATGTGCTAACCACCGTGCTGCCCATGGTTTCAATTCTGCGCTCAAGAATGTCTCACTGTGTGCTCAGGAATATCTCACTGTGTGCTCAGGAATGTTTCACTATGCACTCACTGTGAGGCACAAAAAAAAAAAAAGAAAAAAAAAAAAAAGAAAGCATGGGATGCTATGGGAGAGAATTTTCTCCCCTCATGTTAATTTATTTGGAACACCATACAAATACATTATCAGCTGTGTAAAGCTGTGTATGTGTATGCCTTGGACTCACCTTGAGGCTGATACGCTGACACAGACATCATTGCACAAGAGAGAGCAAAACACACGCTGAGGGAGGAACAGAGAGAGAGAGAGAGAGAGAGAGTGAGTTTAATGTGAGCGGAAGAGGGGATTCAATAATCTGTAAGCCTTTTTGCATTACTGTTGTGAATGGATAGAACCATTTAAGCCGGATCCACACCATGTAAAGTCAGTTCCCTGCTTATTAATAAAAATGACAAAATATCAGGGGCAGGTGTATACAAAAACACCTAAACTTGGGAGGTAAAACCTGTTGGACTTTTATACCTGAGCCTACTGACACATCAGGCCGGAGTTTATTCCGGTTTCTGTAGCATGAAGCGACTACGAGTTCAACGACTCCTACATAGATCCCCACCTAGTCCATCAGAGGTTACCATCCCAGTATTTACTGATACCCATTTATACTGCTGGGAGGACAGAGGTAGACTTTTCGGTAAGGTTTGAGACCTTACTGAGGGGTCTAAGCACAGTAGGGGGCCTGACAGGATTCCAGCTCATGACCACTCAATCATGAGTCCAGTACCCTAACCAGACTATACGTGGGAGGGACTGATCAGAAATACAGTACTTCAGTGACTAATGGAAGTTGGGTTAAAGAGTACTGGCCTAGAAATTAGCCTAGCCCCACCCTCAAGGAAGCAATCAGCTCAGCCCAGCCCTTTAGGGGTCAAATTTCATATATCTTTGTGTGTGTGTGTTTGCATGTTTATATGTATACCTCCCGGTGAGCCGCAGTGGTCTGGGCCCGTATCGATCCATGAGTATGCCGAGTGGCAGTGTGGCAGCACTGAGGAGGAAGGAGCCGGTGGTGAAGCCCAAGTTGAGCATTTCTTCCTGTTCAATACAGCTGAGAAAATCCTTGTGAGCCTCAACACTTACATTAGCTTTCGTGGTCTCATTTTCTAGAAGTGAAACAGAGAGACAAAAGAGAATATGATTTATTCATGCTTTCAGTCCGCCCTGGATCTTGTGTCATGGTGGAATGACCCTGATTGGCTGTGCCCGAGTGTGTTTTTCCATCCTTTCTAGGGCAGCTTACCTGAGCACAGGTGCGAATAAAAGCCCTGGTCTTTCAGCATGATGAGCAGAGATCCCCAACCAAACAGCACAGCTGAAAATCCCAGGTTTTCCACTATTGCTGTGCCGGCCATCCACCATCGCCTCCGGAACGCCTGAGAGAGTGAGGGAGCCAGCCATCTGTCAGAAAATAGAGAAGAGGTGAGAGTGAGAATTAGCAAAGACATGCCAGGAAATGCTTTGTACTCACAAAGTGCTTAAGCATTTAACTTTTCTATACAGATACAATCTAGAATCTACGATCTAGAACAAAGATGCTGCTGGTATAGAAACCACAACCAGGACTTTAAAGGTGCTGTATGAAATGTCTTAAATTGTTCCTCAGCTTGTAACATTCGTTTTATTTTAAGAATATTGAAAAAAAAACAACAACAACAACAACAACAATAAAATGCAAGAAAAACATGCAATAAATTCATACAACACATTTCACATCTCTTCTGGCCCAGAAATTAGTCCCACCCCCAAAAAGGAACTGAACAGCTTAACTCCATCACTTTTTTAGGAGTCGAGTCATTTGGAATAAGGTACGGTAAATACAGATGTAATTTGCATATGAATAACAGCAAGTTATACCATTCGTTCATGTAATTAGTAAATGTTTGTCTGATGTATGCAAATCGAAGCTTGTATCATGTGTACAATTTCCTAGTTTTATTTTATTCAGAAATTCAATAGTTCATATTTGACTTGTTAGTTTAATATCTGTATATTGTTATTTTGGCCATTATCTTGCCTTTTATATATATATATATATATATATCTCGATTTCGTGCACTCGCACGAGTGAAATGGCTGTCTTTTCAGATGGGTTAATGTAAACTATCAAACAGATTTGAGCAAATTACAACTTTGAAAAATGGAAGTAAAAAATGCCTTGATCATGAATATAAATATTTATTAATGTGTAACAGAAGACTTTGGAAGGCTCACCTTTTATTTCACTTTATGTATTACAGCAGTGAACCAGTGGTTTCAGAGAGTAACCTGCTGCAACTTCAACAAGCTAAATAAAAACTACATTGCTAATGTTAATGCTAAAAAAAATGTGCTGCAGAATCTTTTCTTGTTTAGTCGCTGGTTTTTATACGCCCGTTGTTAACGGGATGTATTATGTTATCACGTTCGTGGGCGTGGACAGAAATGGTGTCCGCTCAATATCTTGAGAAATGATTGGCCTACCCTCACCCAGTTCGGTGTCGAGATGCACCTAGACAAACTTCCAACCAAGTTCGATTACCGTGACCTTGACCTCATTTTCAAGGTCAAGGCAGCCTTCTTTGTGAAAAATGGTTTCTGTTCGTTACACAGATGCTATCCAATAGGCGTATCTTGCACCCTCTAGGTGTCATTTTTCTTCTAGAGGAGAAATACGTTTTCGAAATACCATTAAAGACAGTAAGTTATATTATGGCTGTTCCTTTCTTTTCTAACTGCAAACATGTTCGGTGCTCCACTTTTTGGCAGATCAGTTTGACAAAACAATCTTGTACCTATTTAACTTTTTCAGTGTTAGACATTTAACTTTATTTTTATAAATATACTTGCAGTTTGTTAGCAAATAAATATACACTATCTATTAGTTCTTTGAAAGGTTAGCTGGGGTCAGGACCTAGCACTGGTACCTTGTCAATAAAATGGTTTCCGTCTTGGCTGATGTGTATTTGGGAGGGATGAAAGTCAGCATCTGAGTAACCTGATAATCATTTGAAATAAAATATCTCAAACGCTCGGCTGAAAAAAAAGAAAAGAGTACTTTAATGCGTCTGCAATTTTTTCCCCACAGGCCACAGAAAGCAGGCCAAAAAACCCCACCAACACAAAAACACACCTGTTGCTTGAAATAACTCAAGGTTCCAGACTCTAACTCAAGACTGTACCTTTAGGCTCTAGCTTGAGACTAACTCTGGACTGTAGCTTTGGACTTTTGCTCTAGGTTCTAGTTCTAGACTCTAACTTTGGACTCCAAGTCTGGAGCTCATGGCCCTTTCTCTAGGGTCTAATTCTGGGTTCTTGCTCGAGGCTCCAGCTTGAGGTTCTAGTTCTAGACTTGGTTTCGTGATTCTAAATCTAGGCTGTAGCTCAAGACTCTTGCTCTAGGGTCTAACTCTAGAATAGAGACAGAAAACCAGTGTTTGTTTTTAAATGTATTAATGATCTGATTACTGCGCAAGCTAGGATTTTAGCCAATCAGGGCATTTAAATTAAGTAATTTCATTTAGGGAAATGCTTTATCAGATTATTTTGAGCAAAATTCTAGCTTCAACAGCAACGAGACAGTAACATTATCAGATATATTTCAGACAAGGTAGCTGCTTAATAGTTAAATTTTTTTTTTATTTGAATATTTTGTAAACAGAGCTTTCATACACACTAATATCTGCAACTGCATCTCCTAGATTTAATTCGGGCTGGATTCAATATTACTGTGTTTTTGTTTATTTATTTTCACTGATAAATGCCGTTCATAGTTAAGCAGTATTTTGTACACCCGTGTAAGAATCATAGAATAACATGACTAATGGCTTAAAATCCAGGTGGCGAGTCTTTATTAAATCAACCAAGCTCAAACAAATGAACTCATTACACTGCTTACATAACCACTTGAATAATCTGATCAAGACTGAAATAATTATCGTAAAACACATGTACATAAACACACCGATTGTTTGTGTGCTATATATGGAGCTCCAGGCTAATAAGTAAACCTTGGTACACACGTTCTGTATGACCTTTCTCTATTTCCATTTGTGCTGTACACAAATAGTGAGAGAGGTCAGTCCTTTTGGCTGCTCGCTGCAACGGGATCGCTGCCCAGGTTTACCTGTAATACAGTCATAAACCTCCACATGGAAACAGAGCAGCGTGACCAGCCACAGCCTGCAAACGCAGAGACGTATCACGCTGACTCAGCCTGCGTCTTCATGGCAGGATTACCATGTTCTTTTTATTCGCTGGTATAAAGGGCACGCGTGCACGTCATTCTCCTTTCCATCATGAAGTGCAGGCGTGACCAAACAGAGAGGCGAGATTGACTTGTCACTACAACAGCAGTCATGAACAGTCGCACAGAATGAACAATGGGGACCACAAGGGAAAGGAAAGAAAAGAAAGGGAGGAAAAAAACCTTTTCACTAGACTTTAAGTGAGGGCAAGACTAAAGTGTGTCGGTCACCCATTCGGCGTGGGGTTCTTTCTGTGTTTAATGGGATTAGACACAGCCGACTAGGTAGCTTTGTCCTCAGTAGCCCTGCTTGTAGAGGGATTTCTATTGTAAGTCACACTGCCTATTAGCATACATTTTATTAGACACACACACACTAATACAGTGAAACACATTTACACAATTTTTTGGTGAACATATCACTAGAATCTCATTATCCAATTGAGTGTCCGACTAATTTGAACAGTAAATAAACTCTGTACCAAGGTATCTTTTAATCTGAAATGATGCCAATTCCGTAAATGTTTTGACACACATCCATCCCATCATCCCCTACCTCAAGAAAGAGTAAAGAAACAAAGCGGAAAATAATATTAGCACTAGTGTTCGGAAAGGTAGCACCAGTCCAGTACTACAATGCGTTCTGACTATCAATAACACCATTTACACTCAGTTTGTAGTTTGATTGTTGTAGTTATAGATGTGCAGGTTGCTCTGATATTTTTATCCTCCAGAACAATGAGATGGGATTATCTGGCATTTTAAATTGACATATCTTAAGGCCAGACAGCAGATAAAAATGATTTGGGTAAAAAAATCCTGGCTTAGTATCTGTGCACGAATCGAAAATGTACAGGTGATGAGTTTAATTAAGCAGCATATTCAAACTGATGTAGATAAAAACAATCTGCAAAACAAGAATACAAAATTGTCATGCATTTTGTGTTTTCAGTAAAACACTATATAACGGATGTTACGCAATGTCAAGAGGGTTTATCTTTGCATATATATATATATAGTATGAGAGAAAAATACAATTTCATCCCGACAAGCCTGTTTCGTGGT
>JBCNYH010000016.1:17196956-17214610 GCA_039654325.1 Tandanus tandanus | reverse complement strand
ATACACACACACACAATTAATCATATGAATTTGTGACTTCAATTTTTTTTTTATTAAAAAAAGAACAGTCATTTCAGTTTCATCTCCATAGAATGAACCCTGACCCCTGTCCTTCCCCAACCTTGAAACGAATGATCATTTTATATGTCCAAAAAAATACCTTCAGGTGTGGTTTTTTTTGTTTTGTTTTTTTTACACATTGAATTGTATGACGAATCCACAAACGTGATGAAACTTTGGCTGTTCACAAGCAGATCCTAACAGAACTAAGGATGGGAAGTTTTATTTATTAATTTTTAAAATAATATTATTATTCATTATATATACATACAGTACACACACACACACACACACACACACACACACTCTCATCCGACTGTGAACCGCTTAATCAGGCAACAGGGAGGCTGCTGTCTATCTCAGTCCACACTGGGCGAAGGCGGGATACACCCTAAACAGCTCGCCAGACCATTGCGATACATACACACACACACACACACATATACACATGCATGCATATATATATATATATATATATATATATAAAATGATAAATGTTATCTGTGGAATGACTTCTCTGTGCTGATTCCTTTCTCTCCCTGCAACCACAACAGACTCTGTAGTACAACAAAAAACAACTTCCAGAAATGTCCCTGTATAAACCCATTAATATCCTACACATAATCCCATTTTCCACTCTTAAGGGTGTGTTAATATAAACAGAAACGGTGTAAAGGGGGGAGAAGGAGCATATTAAACAAACACTGGACGCAAAATGTTAAAATAAACAAACAACCGTGTCTCTGTGTCTCTGTGTGTGTTTTCAGTATCCAGCTGTTTCAAGTCGACCCTCTTTTCCACAAAGAAGGAAAGGTTTTCCCCAAGAGAAACAGTCTAAACTCGGCCGCTGACTTTTCCTCAAGTTGTTAGAAAACACACACACACACACACAGAGAGCGAGCGAGAGAGAGAGAGAGAGAGAGAGAGAGAGCGAGAGAGAGCGAGATTCTTTCGCCATATGCTTTTTCCTCAGAAGAGTCGGCTTTTCTCTTTCACACACACACCGCAATGCCTCCGAGTGTCAACGAATTGTCTCCATTTTAGACTTTTCTAGGAGTCGAAAGCGTAGTTTGAAAGTTATTTAGAAGTTATTAAGGATAAAATAGGCGGTTTGATACAGAAGAAATACAAACAAATGACTAGCAAACAAAAGGACGGTGTTCCTGTGTGGAAGTCAAGAGTAGCTACTGGTACTGTAGTGCCACGTGTTTCAACTGTATGTAGCTCACACACTTTTATATATATATATATATATATATATATATATATACACATACATATACACACCTATACATATATTAGACAGCACATGAATGGTTTTCTTCTGTGTACACTGTATATTATTGTATCACTGAAATGTTCCATGGCTACAGTCCCTTCCTTCACTGTGAACTTACTTCATTGTCGGTTTCTTTCTTGGCAGCCGCACGTGCTTCCTTCAGTTCAACGGTAAAAAAAAAAACACGGAACTTGATACAATGTGAACGTAATAATAAATTTACTGCTGTTTGAAGTGTGAAGTGAGTTTACCCCGGCTAACACAACCGTTGTTCCTTTTCCCCCCTCAGACTCTAAACCCCCGAAAAGTGAGTAATTTGTGGTGGTCGCTGAGTTTTAAGACCCGGTCCCGTCCCGTCCCGCCCTGCTTCCTAAATGGCCGCTCACACATAGAGCTGTTCTCAGATGAAATTCGACTCTTTCTCTCTCTCTCTCTCTCTCTCTTTCACTCTCACACACACACACACACACGAATGAAAGCTGAAATGCCCCGGGGCATGACACGGGGCATGAATGGGGAGAGAGTCACTCTGCTGGAATCGAGTCTTTGTTGACGAATCGAAAGATTCAAATGTCAAGTTTGACTCATTCACTCACTCGTTTGCTGAGTCGCTTAATCCTACGAGGGTCGCAGGGAGGCTGGCACCCGTCTCAGCCGACTCTCGGTGAAGGCGGGGTATACCCTGAACAGCTCTCTAGACCATCACAGAACCAACACACACACAACCATTCACACCTGGGGGCAATTTGGCACAGCCGATTAGCCTAAGGTGCATGTCTTTTTTCTGGGGGAGGAAACTGGAGTACCCGGAGGAAGCCCTCACCAAGCCCGGGTCTCGAACGCAGGACCTTCTTGACATGAGGTGGATGTGCTAATTCAAACAATAGATTGCTAAGGTCTCTCTCTCTCTCTCTCTCTCTCTCTCTCTCTCCCCCTCCTTTTTATTATACTGTTGAATACTTGTATTGTGTTTTTGCTGGTTTGTTTCTGTATTTATCTTTTACAGTGTAAGCTTTGACAATGCAAACGTCAATATTTTTCATGTCAATAAAACAACCTTTGAGTTGAGAGAGAGAGAGAGACAGACAGACAGACAGACAGAAAGACGGAGAGCGAGCATCTTTTTATTGTTGCTTTACACAAAGACTAGTTACGGTCCAGTAATCTGATTGGACAAGCAGCATTCCATGAATGCCACTATTTATTATAGAAACTCTGTTTTTTGACCTCTGTGTCCTTCAACTTCTCTGTTTCCAACACAATTGCTCTTTATATTAATACGACACTTATTACAGTAACTGCACCAACTGTGGCTACTTGGGACTTGTTTTCATAGTAAATATCATAGTAAAGAAAAGTAAAATCCGCGATTTATTATTGTAACGTTTTGTAGGGGAATAAAACTTAAATACTTGACCATTTTGTGTCAGTCACTATATATTAATTTTCTTTTCTTGTTTATAGAGCTGTGATATTAATGTAATACCACTCTCATAGTTGTGCTACTGTACTGAATATCAGCAACCAACAGCAGTATTCAGTATTCAGCACTCTTGCTCTTGAGTCACTGAGGGACAGATAGGAAATCATATACATGCTTTCAGATGGCGTGATCCTCTTTGATGCTAGAAACCAAGCGAACAAGATTTTGAATCCTTATAACTTCGAAACGAATGCTGATAGATATTCCATTATTATGGAACACTAATATAAAACCCTATACGGACTTTCAAATGAGATAATTACCTTCGACCCTGAGTGATCCTGAAAGTTCAAACCCATGTCATCTTGTAAGACTTCCAAATGAGAGAGCTTTTCCTAATTAACTGAGCCGTGTTTCTTATTCTGGTGCAGCAGCAATGTGCTTTGGAACTGGTTATAACTGTTTGGGTGAAAAATGTGTTGTTGATCCCAGTGATGTCTTTTGAGGTGAATGTATAATGATGTAGACATGTGGTTTTCATAAGAGGCTACTAGCATGCCTTACTTGTTAGCTAAATTAGCTTTGTTGCAGCAGGGCAAAAATCACGAGTTTTAAACATCCCTCCCCACTTTTCTCTCTTTTAACACCCAGTCCTCACTCTCTGTTGAAACCGTATATACTTTCTGAAAAGATGGGGGTGCGGCTAATTTTATGGCTGAACAAAACAAGCTTTGAATCGAGAAAAGAGTCACATTCATTGTTTAATAATATTGGAAATAATAGATTTTGTAAGAATTGTACAATTATTATAGGTAGGAACTCCATACCTATGGGTATGGTAGAGAGCGCAAACCTCCACCAAGCCCAGGAATCCCCTCCATGAAGCAAAACATTGTCATATAACTATTTCACACTGTTAAACAATTATTTAAAAAATTCCGCAATCCAGAATTTGATCAGGACTATCCCAACCAATAAATGAATGAATAAATGGTGTCTTCCTAACCAAAGCCCACCTCTGATAGAAATTCTATGCAAATCCACACATAACTTTTTGTAAATAATAGAATGTGCACAGCACCCCCTGCTGGGCCTGCTGCAGTACCACACTTCCAAAAGAACGTAGGGCACAAGGCAGGAATGCACACACTGGATGTGATTCTAGGCCATTCAAGTTCATTAGAGTCCAGGTTTTTGGTTGGTGGGAGGAAAGCAGAGAACCCAAAGGAAACCCATGTAGACACAGAGAGAACTTTGCACAATCAGTAATCTGATATCAGGATCGAGCCTCAAGCAAAAGATGATGTAGTAATAAATAAGATTCTGTAATAAAATGTACTTTATGATAATTTATGCTCACCTGTCAAGTTCCGAACAGTAAAATATAGAAGATCGTATTCCACAATACTCTGGAAAAATTAAGCTTGCCTCATTTTCTAATAATGATTTAATCAGGATTGCAGTTCATGTTAATAGAGAAAAGCGTATCTGAAGTCTTTTTTAGATTGGTACGAAAATGGAATGGATGGATGATAGTGACAATATTTATTAAACACTGGAATTTCTTTTTTTTTTTTTTTTTTAATCTTAGATGGGTTGCCCAGGGTTCATTCTCAGTGAAAATATGTAGACTGTATTAAGGATTCCCCCATTTTTTAATGAATCACCAAAAATGTAAAATAGTCCCAGTGCTGGTAGGAGCTGACTTTAATTGGCCTCGTGGTCAGAAAGGAAATTATAAACTGGGTCTTGTATCGCGCTGCAAAGAATAAAACATAAGTAGTTTTCTCTTTAAAATACTTCAAAGGGCCTCAAAACTTCAAAAATATTATTTTTATATATAATAAAATATATATGATATATGACATATATAATATATATGACGATGATGATGATGATGACGACGATGATTATGACGATGATGATGATGAAGACAGTGATGTTGTTGACATTAATGATGATGATGATGACGATGATGATGATGATGACAGTGATGTCGTTGACGATGATGATTATGATGATGACAATGATGATGTCTTTGACGATGATGATGATTATTATGACGATGATGATGATGATAATACTGATGACGATGACAATGATGTCGTGACGATGATAACGAATATGATGATGACGACGATGATGATGATGATGACAGTGATGTCGCTGACGATGATGATTATGATGATGACAATGATGATGTCTTTGATGATGATGACGATGATGATGATTATTATGATGATGATGATAATACTGATGACGATGACGATGACAATGATGATGTGACGATGATAACAAATATGATGATGACGTCGATGATGATGACATTGACCATGATGATGATGAAGACGATGACAATGATGATGTCGTTAATGATGATAATGATGATGATGCTTAATTATTTTTGCTATGTAATTTGTATATTGGTATTTTTTTTTAGGGGTGGCTACAGACGTACCTATGATTTGAAATCCCAACACAACCAAGATGCTACTGTCGGGTCCACCTAACCTTTAATTGCTCAGTTTCATCCTGAAACAACAGTAAGTTTTTGTGAATTGATTTGATGTGAGGTGTGCGTTTGTGAATTTCATGTAAATGACTTACTTATGGGACTTTGGGGTTTGGATGTGGGACGCTGCTCTTGATTACATAATTAAGCAAACTTTAAAATATTAGCTTCTGCAATTTATAATTCTTTACAGGTCCCAGATAAAATGCTTCCTAAAAACCCAGACACTGTAATAAGGAGTGTGTGTGTGTGTGTGTGTGTGTGTGTGTGTGTGTGTGTGTGTGTGTGTGTGTGTGTGCTGAGATGCAGCAATAACATGCTTCATTTCCAGCTTTCTTTGTTCTTGTGATTCACTTTTCATCAGTGCTGTAATTTTCCTGACAGTTTAAAAGAGGCGGGTCCAGACTTGATCATGTCTGTGCTACACATCTGGGACACATGTTCAGTCATAGCCCTGCTTTTATTTCAGTTTTATTTCCACAAATATTCCACACCGCTGCCAAATATCAGGACGTTCAACATATTCACAAATCCCAAGCTTTTACTAATCATCAAGTTCAATTAACACTGTGTTCCCCCCAACAACTCCAACCACCAAGTTCATACTGTAAATTCATTATTAATAAAAATGTACGGGATGTAATACAGTAAAAACAACAGTTTTTTGCTGCATCCCAGATTTTATTTCTGTACAAAGTGGGAAAACTCCAACAAAACAGTGTATTTTAGGATTTGTTATATCACCGAGGTACAAACCACGAACCTCAGCTCTGCTTGCTTTAATATCAGAAAATCCTGTTAATAAGAATATTTTCTAAAGAACACCGGCATGTTGCATCATTATTGTGTGAGAAAACTCACATATTTTAACCCCTAGAGTACCACTACTAGCATGTCTTTCATAAATAGAAATAAAAAGTGTCACTGTTAATCTATAAATGGAAATAAGAGCAGATTTGAGTATGTGTGCGTTTAATACCACGCAGTGGAATATCTTTTGGTGGAAAAACTTAGTCAATAGCATTGAAATTGTTATATACCATGAATATAGCCTGGCATAGGAAACTCCATAGCATTTACATTGTTACCTCTTGTGTGAGCTACGCGGAAGGTACTGTGACGCGCCGATTTTTCGTTTCACAGGAAATTGTGTGTGTGTGTGTGTGTTTTGTCTCTCCGCAGTCCCCGAGGGCACTCGGTCCTAGTAAGTTATCACCTTTCACGTGAACTATATATTGTTTATGTTATTATTACTAGACATTTGAGAGCTTTGGGGAATTGTAATAAAGTAAAGTAATATTACGACAGTCATTCCATTTACATAGACAGGAACTTTCCAGTAGGTCTAACACCGGGATCTAATTAGATAATTACAAATTCTTCGTCTTCAAGTTAGACGGAGCATGCGGGTGTCCGAAGACTCGGAAGAGGTACGTTTTTAAATTGGAATTTCTCCACTAATAACTCCACTAGTAACTAATGTCATGACAGTAGTAATGTTATTAGTGGTATTAACATAAACACTTCATTCAGGTAACGTAATGCAACCTAATGTTAGGCCCTATTATACAACAACAAGGATGTGACATTATATATGCCAGTTGGTGCCACGCGAAAGGTCAGTGAACGTGTGTGTTCACTCCACCAGTCATTAGTAGCGAGCCAAGAAGAGACGTGACACATCTTAATTAAATCAATTATATTTACACTAGGGCTGTAACCAAATCTAACTACATTATCCAGAAAGAAAAGATAATGCACTCTTAATGGATCCTAATATAGATATGAATATGAAACGCAGTATACGTGTTATTTTTCACTGGGTGTCTGGCTGAGATCAGTGATCAACTTGAGTGATGTGGATGGGATTGTGGAGCTGTAAAAGTCCAGGAGTTCATTCGTAATACAATAAATTAAAATTGATTCGTATTAGCTGAAATAAAAGCTACTTAACAGTTATTTAATAAAATCAAGGTGTAAATGGCTGATAGCCAACTCAGCGCTAAGTCTCGTCGGCTATTAGATTGAGTGCAATAAGTGTTTTCTGACCTTCACATAAAGTGGTTTGTTAGTAATATAGCACTTTTATCATTTTATTTCAGCTTCCTTTTAGCTTGTCGGCTAAATAAACCCAAACAAATGGACAAACCGAGAGCAAAAGCCAATTTCTTTGGTAAAAAATTCAATAATATTAATTATTAAAAAAAAAAAAAAAAATTTGACATCCTTGCTATCAAACACTTTCATTCCAGTTTTGTTGTCAGGTAGAGGAGGCTCAGCAGATGGCTCCACCAGGCTAGTTTTCTGCACTCATAGGACATGAGATGATATCCTAGTAGAACATTAGCCAATCAGAATGCAGGACTGTGCATATCCACTGGGTGTCGATGTAACATCTGCTGTTGTTATCAATTCAAAATATATTCATGTTTCTGATTGGTGGAAAGGGCGGCACAGTGGCGTATAATTTCATGTGTCCTTCTCACAGCAAGAAGGTCCTGGGTTCGAGTCCCGGGCTCAGTGAGGGCGTTTCTGTCTGCAGTTTGCACGTTATTCCTGCTTGCCTGGGTTTCCTCCAGGTACTCCAGTTTCCTCTTGCAGTCCAAAGACATGCGCATTACACAAACTGGTTGTTCCAAATTGCCCCTAGATTTTTTTGGGGGGTTTTATGTCATACTTCACTTCACCTCATTCCACCACTGCTTATTAATAATAAACCTTGTGGTATTCTTTTACGGTCTAGACCACACCCACGTCAAGTTCAACCGATACTCTACAAAGTGTTCAAGGTATATCATATCGTCACTCACTCACTCATTTGCTCAACCACTAAATCCTACTAGGGTCACGGGGAGCCAACATGTCAGCCAACACTGGGCGTAGGCGGGGTACACCCTGAACAGCTCACCAGACTGGGCTCATCAGGACTAAATCATATCGTTTTTTTAATGAGTGGAGATGGTAATGTTGTCATCATGTGGTTCCAATTCTTCGTTCTCAGACTGTGTATGAATAAACGCCACTACAATCAACACACGTGTTTAATGATACATATGCGGTTTACATGTTTGTGTCCTTACTTGCTTCAGTTCAAAATGAAGGAAGAACATTCTGGACACTCTGCGGGTCTTGGCCGAGTGGCTGCACTTGAGGTTAGGGGATAACTGTGTACATTTCATTTTTGGCTGAATGCTTTGCTTCCACAGCACGAAGCCATGACAGCGGGCGGAGTAATTCGACTGGATTCGGGACACTTCATTTGTATGTCGAAAACCACAATTCAATAATCCTTCATTTATTTTCTAGAAGACAAACATTGGCAAACCGTGGCTTTAATATTCATTTGTGTTTTGTAAATCTGCCACTCTGTGTCCTTCTTTCCCACAGTTTCTCCGTGTAGAGCCATGCAGCTGTATAAATATATCTAAAGCCCCAATCAGGATGATTTGAGTATCGATTTGTTTCAAGGCTTTTAAAGTGTCCTGTGCGAGACGTTTCACTATTATTCATAGTGGATTAATTAGACATGCGAACAGCTTAACGCATACTCTTCTGGTTACTCCATGGTGTCTAAGCAGCGCCATTTCTGATTGTTTTGGAGTCATTACACATCCAGAATGTTTTTTTTCCCAGCTACATGTTTACAATCAGGTTTAAAGTTATTCAGAAATATGACAGAATACACCAGGAGTTTATAAAACTCATCGAAAGTGATGTCATCATCCACGTCTCAGGAGGATTTTGAGTGGACTCGCCATCGTCAACATTTCAGGACGCATCAGCAAGTCCAGACTTCTATTTCACTACTGTAGTGGAGCTTTAAATCTTCGCAGTCAGCTTCACCACTTTGAGGTAAGGACTGGTCCGCTGGGAAATTCTTCAGGACATATCAGATGTGCTACAAGTTGCATTTCTTGCATAGATAGAAACGTATGAGGTGCCATTTATAGTCAGGGCGGCACGGTAGCATAGCGATTAGCACGGCCATCTCACAGCAAGAGGGGCCTGGGTTGGAGTCCTGGGCTCAGCAAGGGCTTTTTTGTCTCTGGAGTTTCCATATTCTCACCGTGCTTACCTGGGTTTCGTCTGGGTACAACGGTTTCCTCCGACAGTCCAACAACATGCACTTTAGGCTAACTGGCTCTTCCAAGTGCGCGTAGGTGTCAGTGTGAGTGTGAATGGTTGTGTGTGTGTTGACCCTGTGATGGTCTGGTGAACTGTGCAGGATGTACCCCACCTTTTCCCAGACTCGGCTGAGATTCCCAAAACAAAGTACTTATACCTTTTAAGGGCCAAAGAATTATATACAGGTGTATACTTTAATGCAGGGTATAAATTGTACAAATCCAATAAGTACCTTTGAGAGTATCACTGCTGGGACAAGCTGTTACACCCTTAAAGGTACAATTAATACTTTATAGGCCTCCTTAGACCAACCACTCATTGACTATTTAAATAAATACTGAATAATAAGTTTGGACATTAAAGACTCAGTAATAAGGTTAGCTAATCATGAACTAATCTTAATTCCTACTACTTAAAACTGATAATATTTTTACTAATATTATTTTTACATACTAACATTGAAGCCACGATGATTGTAGCTTGATTAACATTAAACAATAACATTATAAACAGGGTGGCGCGGCGGTGTCGTGGTTAGCATGTCCACCTCGCAGCGAGAAGCTCCTGGGTTTTCTAGTCCTGGGCTCAGCAAGTTTCAGTCTGGAGTTTGCATGTTCTGCCCATGCTTGCGTTAGTTTCCCCTGGGTACTCTGGTTTCCTCCCACACTCAAAAGACATGCATTAGGCTAACCGGCTGTGTTTGGGTAAATTGCCCCTAGGTGTTTGTGCGAATAGTTGTGTGTGTGTGTTGGTCCTGCGATGGACTGGCGGGCTGTTCGAGGCGTACCCTCCCTTCATCTAGTGTCAGCTGAGATGGTACCTTTTGAAGTAAAAATAATTATTACTAGCATTACTGTACATCCAAACATTACATGTGCATCGTGGGGTCGAGTCCCGGGCTTGGCAAGGGTGTTTCTGTGTGGAGTTTGCATGTTCTACCTGAGCTTGCATGGGTTTCCTCTGGGTACTCCGGTTTCCTGCTACAGTCTAAAGACATGCACATTAGGCAACTTGGCTGTTCCATATTGCCCCTAGGTGTGAGAGTGAATGGCTGTGGGTGTGTTGGTCCTGTGATGTCTTGGCGAGCTGTTCAGGGTGTACCCCGTCTTCGCCCAGTGTCGGTCAAGATAGGCCCCAGCCTCCCCGCGACCTTGATAGGTTTAAGCGGTTGAGCAAATGAGTGAGTGAGCGAGTGCGATTTTCAATGAGGTCATGTTTTGGATGTATTTCAGACAGGGAAATAATATTCTCATGTCTTTTTAAATTATACTACTTTCAGGAATGCTTTATATGTTTTCATTACAGCGTTCTAGCACAGTGGAGCCCTACCACATTAAAGTAGTCCTGGGTTTAACAAAACACCTTCAGAACTACCTCTGAGCTTCTTTTACCAGTGAGAAAGATGTCGTAATTTGTTTTACTTTGCTTGTTTTTCTGTGGTCCGTTCACACGGTTTGATTTAATGTGATTATCTGGCAATTGTTTACTTCAGTGTATTTTGAGTCAGTAGTTAGTCCACCTCCCACAGGTCCTGATCAGAGTGGAAATCAGTTCAATTTAGATCTCATTATCATTCCTCAATTTGTCTCCAGATAATTGCACTGCAATCAGTATGAACACATAAACAGACATCTCTCTCTCTCTCTCTCTCTCTCTCTCTCTGACACACACACTTTTAATCCCTCGCTCTCTCATGTGGTTTTAATTTTCATCATCAGGCAGCGGTTGGAAGTTGACTAAGCTTGAGTTTCATGCCGAATCTGTAGGGATTCCACCTCCAAATCCTTCATTTTATTGTTCTTTCCTCAGCTGGAGGGTGTGTTAAAGATGTAGGGATGTTAATATAAAGGAAACTCTATAGTAAGACAAGTGCACCAATTCCAAATGCCATATAAGCAGTGACCACAAGGGGGCAGCAGACCTTGGAAAATATGCCTACAAGCACATCCTTATGTTAACCACAGTACACTCAAATCAGTTATTTATTAAGAGCACACACACATTTTTGCAATTTTAATTACATTCATATGTATATTGTGATCCAGATTTTTTTTTAATGTGAAAATTAGAACTCCAGTGTCAAGGGTTTACTAAAGATAATTCTGCAAAGATAAAGAAAGACATTATATAGTGACATTCATGCCCACTTTTATTGTTTTCTAATTTGTAAATTTCCATATAATATATCCTACATCATGATACATAAATAAATAAATATATAGATAGATAGATAGATAAATAAATAAATAGACAAACAAATAAATAACAAATTACCATAAAAATAAAGGAAATATTCTGAAAATGGCAATTTGTTAAAGGTACACGATGGAAGTCAGTATTAACTTTTTTTTTAATTGTTTCATTCAGGCTTTTAATTGAGTGTGGAAATGGATCTGGAACCTTGGGCATGTTGCAAAATAAATAAATAAATAAATAAATAAATAAATATTAAATGAAATGAAATGAAATGAAATTAAATAGATGGATGGATGGATAGATAGGCCAATCCAGTACTGACTTTTTGAATAAACAATTTGTATATGTGCTTTTGGGCTATAGGAGAAAACCTAAATCCCTGAGGAAACCCATGTGAAAATGAGGAGAATGTATGAAACTCAGAGAAAACGGTAATATTTCAGGAGCTGTGATGTGACAGCAGTACACCATACATCACACCACCCTAAAATAAATAATACATTTAAACATAATGAACTGAGGCTGTCGCTCGGTTAAAATAATAATAAGAATAATTTATTCAAGATTAGTTACTTCTTGCATTATCAATGTACAAATGATGGATTACTTTATGACTAAATTATTACTTAATAACTAAAGGCACAATGAAACCTACATTTTATTTCAGGATTTTTTTTGTTTCTCTTCTCAGAAAAAAACCCAAAACATAAACAGCTCTTTGCTTGGATTTCTGGGAAACTATTTATAAGTTTCCACAACAAAATGTTTCCTTACTGGCAGGTTTTTAAGAGGTTAAGAGCTCTTCATTATCTAAAGAGTATCTTTTAGGCTACTCGTCCCTCATTTACACCAACACAAACTTCATTCTCAAAATTCATTCCTCTGTCCTGGTTTCATCCTGACACCACTTTTTCTTTACTGAAACCTTGTGTATCAATAAAATAAATAAATAAATTATTTAATAATAATAATAATAATAATAATAATATAATACTCTACCATTGGGGGAAAAATCATTATACACACACACACACACACACATATATATATATAAAACTGGGGCGGCACGGTGGCATAGTGGTTACCACGTCCACCTCACAGCTAGAAGGTCGTGGGTTCGATTCCTGGGCTCGGGCGTTTCTGTGTGGAGTTTGCATGTTCTCCCCGTGCTTGCGTGGGTTTCCTCCGGGTATCCCGGTTTCCTCCCACAGACATGCGCATTAGGATAACTGGCTCTACTAAATTGCCCCTGTGTGTGTGAGTGTGAATGGTTTTGTGAGTGTTGGCCCTGTGATGGTCTGGCGAGCTGTTCAGGGTGTACCCCGCCTTTGCTTAGTGTTGGCTGAGATAGGCCCCAGCCTCCCTGCGACCTTGGTAGGATTAAGCGTTTTGCTTAAACGCTTGCAAGGGAGAAAAATCCAAATACAATTCTGATCTTCATCTTTAATAAATTAATTTCTATACATCTGTGATGGCCTGGCAAGCTGTCCAATATATATATATATATATTAGGATGTGGCAAAATTTCAAAGTTTTGAAATGAATGCTGGCCAGGTTTTCATTGTGTGCCATATGGGAGAAACAGGCTACATAGTAAATTTGACAAAAATCAGAGTGGATTTACAACTTGCTCAAAGCACAAATAGTTACACCATATGCAACTTATTGACGAAAATGAAGCTTTTATTTGTAGAAATTACGTGATAACGAAAACAGAGTTTATTGGTCATTTCCCTTTACTGCTTTTGGGTATTCACTTCGGTGGTGTTCAACCACAAACAAACTGTTTCTGCTCTTCATTGTGGACCAGAGATTCATTGAAAGACTGCATGAGAGCCACTGATCTTTCTGCCAAATCATTTGTCACTCGCAGGGAAAGTACAATAGCATTGTTGTGCATCCATTCATCATTTTCTGAACCGTTTAATCCTAACTAGGGTTGCGGGGATGCAGCCGACTCTGGGCGAGGGCAGAGTACACCCTGGAGAGCAGGGCAGAAACACGCTGACGGCTATGCAGCCTACTCTTTACAGACAGTGAGAGACATGGCCGGCCCTTGATAACCCAGTTAGCTTCACTGGGGGGACAGCAGTGACAACCCGTTGATAGTGGGGCTTGAACCCCCGACCTTGGGATCAGTAATCCAGCACCCTACCACCGGGCTTGAGGAACTCTTTTATAAGCGTCCAGCATGTCCAGATATAGCAATGTGGTGTGACGCTCTGTAGTGTTTTGTCCTGTTGCTCTGTTTTCATTTTCAAAAATATGCGACAAGAGACAAATATATATATATATAAAAGAGATGTCCTTGGGACGAACGAGAAAAAAAACATGCGAGGAGTTTATCATGAGAAAAAACGAGCATGCTTTTCTATAAATGCTTAAGCAGGAAACAGATGAGCTTGAAGTTGTTAAGAATCATGTGTCAGTGTGTATTAAGAGTGTGTGAGGTTTCATTAAAAAAAAAAATCTGTATTGTGTGTCCTTTAAGTATAAAGGAATCCATTCACAGATGGGTCTTCTGCTTCTTCTTGCATTAGCTTGCTTACAGAAAGTGACATTTTTATTCCCAAGTGTACAAAGAAGCCCATTAGTGTTTGTCTGGCTCATTTTTTTCCTCAAAACATGCTTCGGAGAGTGTGTATTGGCACCGAACTTCAGTAAACTGTGTTTAGACTTTAGTAGTTGTGGTTACGTTAACGAGTTACACCGGTGTGTGAGTACATGCGTAAGAAAAGCATCTTTAACAAACAACCAGCTTTTTTTTTTTTTTTTTTTTATGAATTTATCGGCGTTACGACCGAAGAGACTGATGTAGGCTTGGGTGAGGTGGATTTGAAAGCTCACACTCTCCCTTATTCAATCTCTTGCCATACCGCTTAATTCTACTAGTGATGCCGGTGCCTATCTCAGCCGACACTAGCAAAGTCGGGGTACACCTGAACAGTTCGCCAAGTGAGCCGCGAAGGGCAACACACACACACAACCGTTCACACCCACACTCACGCCAAGGGTCAATCTGGAACAGCCAATTAGCCTAATGTGCATGTCTTTGGACTGTGAGAGGAGACCGGAGTACCCGGAGGAAACCCACGCAAGCACAGGGAGAACATGCAAACTCCACACAGAAACGCCCGAGCTTGGGAATCGAACCCGGGACCCTCTTGCTGTGAGGCGAACGTGCTAACTACCGGGAAATAGGTCAGGTTTGTAAGTCAAATCTTGCGATGTTTATGTGAAAGTGATCCGATTGAAGATGAAAAATTCCTCATGTGATATTCCTTTGATACTCGGTTGACGATACACATGGGTAGGTATATACGGAAGTCCTGTGGGTTTAACGTAGCGCGATCAGAGGACTGTGGTTAGAAGAACCGTACGATTCTGAGAGCATCAGATGACCCGAAAAGCGTCGGAAATTTATATGGCTGTTGTAACACTGCCGTAGGACGTCGTACAGCGCCTCACGACAACATCTCTAGGAAATGGACCTGACATTAAGAATTACTTGCGAAGTGGAAAAAAATGTAACATGCTTAAAACGATATGGGGCGGCACAGTGGCGTAGTGGTTAGCATGTCCGCCTCACAGCAAGAGGGTCCTGGGTTCAGGTGTGTTCCCTTTAGCTGTTCTGTTTGGAGTTTGCATGTTCTCCCAGTGCTTCCCTGGGTTTCCTCCATGTACTTCCGGTTTCCTCCCACAGTCCAAAGACATGCACATTAGTCTAACTGTTCCAAATTGCCCCTAGGTGTGAGTGTGAATGGTTGTGTGTGATTGTGTGTTGGCCCTCCGATGGTCTGGCTAGCTGATCAGAGTGTACCCTGCCTTCACCCAGTGTCAGCCGAGATAGGCTCCGACCTCCCCGTGACCCTAAAATAATGAAGCGGTTTAGAAAATAAATGAGAGTGAGTGAATAAATCGACAAGGGTCTATGACGGCGTTTTCCGTCACGCAACAGGTGAGTTTCGCACGACACACCCACAACTGTCCGAGGAATTTTTTTTGTTATTTACCTGCTGGGTGACGTATGTGACAGGGGTTCTTTTCACTATGCCTCGTACTGCACTTTTGTTTATTTTGGCGTTGATTACAAAAGATAGAAAAGGTTTTTTTTTTTTTGGTGAAACTTGAAATGTGACATGTCAGCTCCTTCGAGAGCACTTCAGCATCGATACCGAAACACCGTCTGAGTGTGTGTGTGTGTGTGTGTGTGTGTGTGTGGGTGGGTGTATATAACTAGGTGTGTTCCCTTTAGCTGTTCTGTTTCGTGCTGAAGTGATTGATGATGCCTGGATGATTATTATCCTGTATTCCTCTCCACCTTGTAAAATTGTATGTTTAATAGCGTAATTGCTTTGTTACTCCTTTAGGTGCTTTTGGATTCTGTCTTACTTGGAAAATGTCTTCAATACAAATAAATAAAAGGATAAATGGATAAAAGTTCATGTTAATGAGTACAGAAGCAAATTGCTATCACGGCTGGAAAATAAAAACGGATCACTGTCACGTCATAATGTCAAAAGTTTATTCGATACAACGACATATTTATACATGATTTTGACATGCACATAAATATAAGGAATTATTGTTATAGTATTTATAGTTTTATTAGTTTCAGCTTCATTCATTCATTCATTCAGCTGCTTAATCCTAATTAGGGTTGCGGGGAGGCTGGCGCCCATCTCAGCCGACTCCGCAGCAAGGCGGGGTACCCTGGACAGCTTGACAGAACATCGCAGGGCTAACACACATACAACCATTCATGCTCACTCTCACACCTAGGGGTAATCTGGAACAGCCAGTTAGACTTCTGTGCATGCTTTTTTTGACTGTGGAAGGAAACCGGAGTACCCGGAGGAAACCCACGCAAGCACAGGGAGAACATGGAAATGGCCGACCTCGGGAATCGAACCCGGGTATTTTTCCTGAACAGCTCGCTAATCCATTGCAGGGCCAACACATTCACATTCACATTCACACTCATACCTAGGGGCAATTTGGAACAGCCGATTGGCCTAATGTGCATGTCTTTGGACTGTAGGAAAGTGGAAACTCGAGAGCCCAGATGAAACCCACGCAAAGACAGGGAGTACATGCAAACTCCACAAAAAGACGCCCTCGCCAAAGCCTGGGACGCGAACCCAGGAACTTCGTGCTGTGAGGCAGCTACGCCACTGTACTGCTTGTGAGAAATAATATATTATTATAAAAAGACATGTTTGTTGTTATAACCTGATTTAAGTGTGTATATAATAATACCAAGAAAATAACTTTTCAAAGCAATTCATTCATTTTTTTTATCCTTCTTTTACCTATACGCTTAAAAAAAAATCCTGATCTGAGTTTTAGTACTGGTTCTAATCTCTGTTCGATTTTTCTGACATGCTCTCGTATTTAATAAGTAAGCTGACAGACAGGGTTAGAACAAACACCTCTAGACGCTGTAAGCCTGAAGGGAATTTGGAGATAAGTCGCTTATAATAAAAGTGGGAAAACTTAAGGATTGCGGTGGTTTCAGTGTCAGAAAACATTATGGTTCTTAGAGCGTACTTAGATGTGAGCCTGAAAGAGAAAATGAGTAGAACCTCCGGCGACTAAGATGACACACACAAAAAAAGTGAAGCTGATTTGGTTTGACAGATACATTTCACAGAACAAATATGTCTGACGGCGTAAGACAGGACTTTACCAGGACTACTAGACTGTAGTACCAATTCAAAAATGTGTTATTCATCTTATACCGCAACAATTTTCAGTTGTGAATTTTCAATTGTAGTTTCATAGTCATTTATATAAAAAAATCCAACATTTTATCCATTTACACTGATCAGCCATAACATTAACACCACCTGACTGGTCTGTGACAAGTCTGGGAACTTGGTGTAGTCGTGATGATCTTGAGGGAACTTGGTGGATTCGTGGTGATCTTGATGGAACTTGATGGATTCGTGATGATCTTGATGGAACTTGGTGGATTCGTGGTGATCTTGATGGAACTTGGTGGATTCGTGGTGATCTTGATGGAACTTGGTGGATTCGTGGTGATCTTGATGGAACTT
>JBCNYH010000016.1:17159720-17178425 GCA_039654325.1 Tandanus tandanus | reverse complement strand
CATATATATATATATAGGGGTGTGTGTATATATATATATATATATATATATATATATATATATATATATATATACACACACACACTAGGACCATTAAATTATTAATTTATTTATATTAAATGGCATGTCTGATTGGTTTGCTATCATTATCCACCTTCCAAACTCAGGATAATGCTTGAATCAATTAAAAATGTAAAAATAAACCATAAAAATCTTGTTTTGCTTTATTTTTCTTAGGTTCCCATGTTGTATATACTAAAACAATTATTAACCTTTATTTTGGTGGATATAGTGAACCCTAACTCGACCCTACGCTTGGCACTGATCATGAGCAGTGGTTATTAATAAAAAAAACCCCAAAAGCCCATTCATTGCTTTCTGATGTCAAAGTTTCTGATGTTTGCAGTGGAAAAAGGCCCAATATGGGAGTAAATGGATGGTCACATACTGTACTGGTTACAAAGGTGTATGACACAGCCCATTATGAGAAGTGTGACAGTGTCAGAATCGACGTTCTCAGTAAATCACGAGTCACCGTGTGCTGAGTCAGTTTATGAGACAGCAGACACTTTTCTGACCTTTATTTCTGCTTCTCGTCTTCCTTTCATCCATCTCAAAAAGATGGAAATGTGATTCACGTTCCTTAAGCCGCTGACTCGTCTCTCGCTCTGAAAGGCCGGTCTGTCTGTCCTTGTGTCTCCTTTTATTCGGTCAGGATGAGTTCGCTTTTTCCATTCAAGTGCAAAGTGTGAGTCTTTTCAAGTTCCTTTCTTTAAGAACTTTCACTCAGTCGTTCACAAGGCACACACACACAAACGCCCACAGAATCAGACTCGAAGTCGCTTCTTCAGTCTGGTGAAGTCCTTCGCTGATCTAAACAACCAACTCTGCAGCTCTCTGAGTACCCAGAATCCCTCCACTTTCCGTGTGAAGTCGTTGAGAGCAGGGCGTGGCGGGGGAGCGGCCACGCTCAAGTGCGAGCTGACCTCTGCGACCCCGTCTTCGTACACATAAAGGAGGGAGAGAGGGGAGAGCGGTGGGTGGGGAGAGGATATGGGGCGTCTGGGGTGCCCGGATTGGAGAGATGGAGAGGAGAAGAGGACAGGGACGTCCTCTTGGAACTCATCTGCCTCTTCGTCTCTGCTTATCCTTCGTTCTCGCTTCATTTCCGTGGGAAGCTGGGCATCGCCGTCTGTACTGTTGATGTTAAAGTGTTTGTCTTTGCCATATTTGCTAAAATAGTGCTTGGAACTTTTCTGGGTGTTGTTCATGTTGTTATTGTTGTTGCTGTTTGGTTCGGCGCTGTGGCTTGTTTGTTTACCGCCGTCCTCATCTTCAACAGCCAGCAGTCTTCTCCTTCTCCTCCACCTCTCCAGACCTTCCTCCCGCTCCTCCTCCTCTCTCTCCGCCCAACTCTCCCCCTCTCTTCGCCTCCCTCTTCTCCCTCTCTCAGATCTCTCCCTTTCTCGATCCCTCTTCCGCTCGGTTTCATATCCAGCTGTTCCGTCCCTCGTTCCTCCCAGGCCACGCTGTATCCGAGACGCCTGGTTCCTCAAAGGGGCTGGGCTGTTCTCGTTCGCCCGCTGATATGGCGGAGACAACAGCGGCGTGTATTTCTGAGCAGGCGGAGCATTGCTGTGCAGGGGCGGGGTGTATCCCAGGGCATTCATGAGGCCAGAGATGGACCCTAGGAGTCCACTTAGGCCAGAACAGAAGTGAAGGAGTGAGCTTTGGAGGTATGGGCACAATGTCGAACGTGCCAGCTCACGCACAGCACACAGAAGTACGCTGTAGGCTCGTTGGTTCTGCGCCAGACGGGCACCGTTCTCAAGACCACGCCACAGGTCTTCCCGTGTGGCTGCACTGGGGACCGCCAGGGAGGAGATATTGGGCCTCGGTGGGGAGAAGCCTGGGTCACTGAATGGAGGACCAAGATATGAGAGCTGAGGGACAAACAGTGAAGACACCTCTTAAGCACTTATTATGAAATATACATAATTTATTATGATTTTTTTTTTTTCATTGTATGCTTGTTCCAGAAAAGCCACAGTGTTTCAAATTATAATAAAAATTCTTCTCAAGAAGTTTTCATAACATCATAAATCTTTTAAAAAAAAAACATCCGAAAAGTCAAAATTCACACGTGCTTCAATGATTCATGAGCGCTTTTTACTCCCGGGCTTTTCACACACTTCGCACGTTATGTCTTGAATATATTTTGAATGTGGTTTTATTTTTCCACAGGTGATTTTCTCGCCCAGGGAATGTGGTTTTTCCTTTTTCCTAAACACATACGTTCACGTGATGTCACGCATGTTTACTGGAATTCACGTGATGTCACGCATGTTTACTGGAATTCACGTGGTCACATGAGCTTGCACGTGTTTTTTAAATCCTCACATATTTATACACCTAAATCCCATGTGAGAAATATGTGGTTATATACGATAGGTATGTGACTGAACGTGAAATGTGCGTGATCTTAAACAATGATTTTTGTTCAGAAGTGAGAAAGCGGGCCTGGAATACTTTATTTTCCTTCAAAAGTCTAAAATTCCACTTTAGTGACTTGTGAACAAAATAAAACCCACAGCCAAAGCAGGTTTTGGGTTTTTTGTGTGTGCCTATAGTCAGAGTTTAGCAGTGGATAGGTGCTATCTGTAGCATGTATCTTGCCCTAACACCCCCAACATATAAACCAGCACAAAAAATCTGAATAGCCAGCTCACAGAGATATTCACTGGTAAATTTCAAAAAGCCGAAAAATTATTTTTGCTTTATAGAAAACTACATTATTACTTTATAGAAAACTACACAGAGCTTTTAATCCTCCAAAGAGCTCTCCATAACATTTTACATGATGATCATTATTATCCGTAATAAGCTGTGAGGACATTTTTATCATGTAATATCACATTTCTCAGGAGCTATAGATATCGTCAGAATGATTTATCCAAAAATGTATTAAACTCTATCGAATATATTATGAACTGTTAACCTCATACAGTACACTTATATATCACCATTCCGTACTTCACACACAATTTTATTCTACTTTTCTTTATTATTTTTATTTATTTATTTATTTATTGGTCTAAAAGTCTGTAGAGAACTACAGTGTAGTTTTATGTTTAGTCACACTGTAAGACATGAATCCTTTCATTAAAAATGAGGCTGGTTTAAAGCATCTTAGTTTTGTTTAAAATGTGTCATGTTAGTAAGAGCTCACAAATACAGCATAGAAGTTATTATATTTTGATTATAATGAGGTAAGAATATCTAAAACCATCTATAACTGATCCATATCTAGATCTAAATATCTATGACTAGTTACAACTATGTAATTAATGGCTTATAAATCCATTATATGTATATATAATGTTGTTATAACTTAATTATGTAAAATGTATCTTGATTTTTATAAATTTAAGTGAAAATCACATTTTTCACGTGAAAAGTAACGTTTATTCTTGAATAAGGCAAGAGATTGTATGTTTCAAATTAACTACACAATTTCACCTTAAAACCCCATTCGATCTTTGTAATTTTGTCGCTCATGTTCATAATTAATGCTACAGACAGAATCCATCTGAAGTATTATCTGACAAAAGACTGGTATGAACTTACTGCCTATAGACAATATGTTAATGGAACCGATGCTAATTTAACTTAGTATTAGCAACAAAAACAAAAAAAAACAGGCTAGCTTTGTTTGATATAACTGAGGGATGTTAGCAAATTAGCAAAACATCAAACTTTACTATGCCTATTTTTGCCAGATTGGATGAATTAAATTTTTTTAGGGACAAAATAAGATGATACAATCGGACTAGCTATAACGCTAACTACAAGGTGCGACGTGAGAAGGTCACAACCGATGAAGAATTGGCACAGATGTGTAGGAGCCCTTTCTATTAATGTATATCTATACATGTATATGTGAATCTGACTGGTTTGCTATCTATGGATAATGGCCCTTTTCCACTTTGCAAATTCAGGATATGCTTAAACAGCAGTAAAAACGCATGCTTTGCCACCTTTACTGATTCTGAAATCCTAGAAATTTCGCAAAAAATATGAAGAAAGGTATGCCGTATGGCCTTAGCATTTTTTAAAGGTAGAAAAAACAAGCTCAATTGAGCCTCACACTGGAGGTATATCTATGATGCTTTTGGATCAGGCTACATATCTGGTAATGGGAATAATTATGTTTTTAGTTTGAAAATCAAAAAACAACTCTCCACAGAATTGTTCATCAGGTCATCAGTCAAGGTATTAGTATACCTATACCAGTATAAGTTTCCGGCCAATAGTAACGGAGGAGGAGGAGGAGGAACCGTGATGTCATGATTCTATATCCGGTTTGAAAAATGAAAAAAGTGATCCTGCAGAATTGTTGGCGTTGTCATGTAATATTATGTCACCAAATTTACTTCAATTCATGGAGCAGATGTGCATTAAAAAAAAAATTGGTTACGACATCATAATTGTGTTTCCGGTTTGAAAATCCAAAATCGGGCTCCATGCAATTCTAGCTATTGTCGGCAAGAACATGTCTGCCAAGTTTCATGTGATTCTGATCTCTAATAACGGTGGAGTACAGCTTTTAGAGCCAACTGTCCACACGGACACCGGATGACACCGGATACCTTCAGTTTAAAAAAAAAAAAGAAAGAAAGAAACATTTTAACAGTGTAAAAATAAACAGGAAACATCTTGTTTTGCTGTTCGTATGTTTCTGTGTAGTACATACTAAAATTTAAATGAGCTTGAAAAGATGCCTTAATGGCGCACGTGTGATAGAGAGGGCATGTCCAGGGTCACGCTTAAAAAAATATAACAATAAACCCTAAAAGGAAGTTCCGTCTTGAGGAATATTCAGTGATATCCACCCTTTAGCGATTAATTATTATTTAGAGATTTGTATCAAATATTTTTAAGGTCTATATAAAACTGTAAGCAGTTGAAAAAAAAAGTTGCATTTTTTTATTTAAATGACAAAAGTATAAATAGTATAAATTATATTTAAGTGTAATAACAGAGTATAAATCCTCGGTCTAATTAAACATATGGCTTTCATAGAAGGCATTAGCAGGCTGGAGGAAAAGGATTTTCTTTTAATAATCTGTTTCTCGTCTTATCCTGCATAAAAATGTTGGCAGAATGTTAAAATCTACTGCTCATAAATTTTTATATGCATTTCACTCAGTGCATAAAAGACAATAATTTAGTTTCAGATGAAATGATGTGACATTTCTTAGCAGCTAGCTATATTCTGATTAAAAACAAGGACGGAAAGGAATTTATTAGTCTCTTTCGTTCTGTTTTTCATGATTGAAAAAACACACACATATGCTCTTTGGACAGAGATGTGAAAAGAAACAAGGAAAAAGGCAAAGGCAGTAAAAAAAAGGATGTGTGAGAAAGAATGAGGATGCCAGAGAGATGATCGGAAAAAGCGCACACATAAACAAAAGCATGCACGACCACAAGCGTACTAAAGTCAGACTCACGTAAGTGTCTTTAATTTCCTTCAGCTGGTGGTTCAGGTATTTGGTCAGCTCGTACGTTCTCTCGATTGTGCTCCTCTCATTGGACAACATCAGCGCGTGGTCCTGCTGCACCTGAACAGACCCCACGGTAGCGGCCAACAGCAGCACGAGGTGAGCCTGATGGACTGCAGATTTAAACCAGTAAGAATGACGGATGCGTTGACGCTAGCAGATTTATCAAACACTTTGTGTGTGTGTGTGTGTGTGTGTGTATGTGTATGTGTTTCTCAGGATTGATGCTGCTCAAATGCTACAACACACATTCCTGTTATAAAATATGCCGCCATCATTACAACGTAAATTCGCCAAAACGGAATCATTCATCAGAAGCACCAACGTTGGCACTCTTACGAGCATCAGACGTCACCCGTTTCATCACGCGCTGTCAAAATCCGAAACGCTCGAATCAAACATAAAATCAAATCGGATATGCTTACTCAAAGATGGATCCTTTGTTTACTGTGCAATTGGCAGTCACTCAGCGGATACTAAATACAACTGTCAGCACTGAGTACGCACAAAGCCGAGGGCCTCTTTGTCAAACGGATTTCAGAGGGGGGAATAAAAGGTCAAGAGATTTTGTCGTTAGTATCATAATTTGCAGAACAGCTGTAAACCCCTACTAACCCCCCCAACCTTAAAAAATATAAAAGGGTTAAGTTTTGGGTTCTTGTGAGGGAAAGAAAAACCGAGGTCACAAACTCTGGCCATGTGATATAGAAATCCCTCACAGTTTCTCTACAACCCTCAGGGTGTTTTCCAAAAGATTTGTCTTGTTTCCTCTGACCTCTTCAGATCTCTCTCTCTCTCTCTCTCTCTCTCTCTCTCTCACACACACACACACACACACACACACACACACACACACACACACTGTATATACAGTAAGGTTTGGCTCATTCTCTGCTACTCAGGAAGCAACCGTGTTACATTAAACCTTAGTATATACTACACAGGAATGGCGTGATCTGATTAGTTCACTATTTTGGGATAATAGACATTATCCACCTCTCCACCTCACTTGAAAATGTAAAAATAAATACAAATAAATTAAAAATGTAAAAATAAACCACCAAAATCTTGTTTTAGTTCGCTTTTTCTTATGTTCCTGTGTAGTATATATCCTCAATGTTCCGTCTCAGAGACTATTCAGCAATGTCCGCCTCACCTTATCCGTAAACACAATCAGTGCCAGTACCAATTGATTTGAATCCTCCAAATATCATTTAGTCAGTGTTTAGGAGCACATACTTTGAGGTGTTGTAAGTCAGATAAAAATCTTAGTTCTAAAACTTTTAAGAAATACTTTTTTTTTTCAGTTTATTACTAGAATGCTTAACAAGTTCTTTTTCTGACAGATTTCACAACGGTCAACTAGCCTTTGAATCATTTGATAAACCTTATCATTTATTTTTCCTCTAAGATGGTTTATCTTCAGTTCACCAGAAAAAAATCTTCATAGCATTCATAAGACATTATACATGATAGTGCAATTATTTTTAAAGGTATTTACACTTTATAGATATATGTATTAAGAATAATGGTGCTTTATGTATTTGTTTTATGTAAGCATTTACATTAAATAAAAATGAACATATAACATTTAAAAGTATAGTAAAACTATCACATAAATAAATTACATGACAATAAAACTAGAGATTTTTTTCAGCATTTATATATGATGATTATATACATATGATGATATTATGATTTATTTTATATATTTATTTATTTATTTATTTTCACAAATTTGTATGTAAAGTAAAAATAAAATACTTTTAACACAGGTAAAGTGTTCAAAGACGCCTATATGCACGATTCACTATAACTACATTTTACCTTAAAATAAAATAATTAAAATAGTTTTAATGCTTCAAATATTATATTATTGTTGTATGACACCCTTTTTCTTTTCTGAGTCTGAGTTACATACAGATATAGAGAGATTATATAAATAAATACATGTTAAATGATGTGTATTTTAGTATCCCATACTATTATGTCCTGTAATTTTGACACATTCACCTTTATGAAAATCAGAATGGAACGAATCAACAGAGATTTGCATCATCATTAAATGAAAAAAGTCAATATATTCTCATGTTATTTTTTATATGGAGTGATATCGTAATTGTATATATCGTGAATGATAGTAGAACCTTCTCACCCAAATTATGGGCTAAAACTAAATTATTATTAATAAATTCAACAATAAGATTTTGGATCGGCCCATATTTTGGATTTGTATCTGTCTCTTTTTTTTTATTATTTTATTTTTATTTTTTTTTTGAATAACCTTCAGCCCTGTTACTTATTTAGGAGAAAAAGAATAAAATGCAGCATGTCAGCATTTTTCCCCCTCAGATTTTCCTGAGATAGATTAACGAGTTTTTTTTTGTTGTTGTTGAAAAGTTAAGTGTGTTTTCTGTTTTGAAAATTGATCACGAATAAAAAGTTAAAGACTTAAATGTGCAGATTTATGATTTTTAAGTGCTTAATGGTGACATGATGTAATCAGCCATATATCCTATATGGTACGTGTGTGTGTGTGTGTGTGTGTGTGTGTGTGTGTGTGTGTGTGTGTGTGTGTGTGTGTGTGTGTGTGTGTGTGTTTGTAAGCTAAACATAATTCCCATTGTGAAACAGACCACAATTATGATTTACTATAATAATGAACACAAATAAAATCAGTGAAGAAGAAAGAAATCTCTGGTTTTCTCATTTTGCTCGTTTGGTAGCTTGCGATTTGTGGGTTTATAGCTTTACGTTTTTACTTTTAATTATGTTTTGTGAGAAAGTAATGAGATTCACTACTGTGCAAAACTACAGTGCCAGACATGTGGAATTATTTTAAGCGTCTGAAAGCCCTGTGGCGAGCAGGGGGGGGTGCGGGGGGTGTGGGGGTCTTGGGCGGTCAGGTTATAGTTATGATTTCCCGAGTATTGTTTCACTAATTTCTCCCTTGGTGTAACTTTCTAACTCCCTACCTCCCCTAACCCCACCCCACTACTTTTAATAACTTTTTTTTTTTCTAAAATATGATTCTTTTGTCGTGGCAACTGGCAAGGACTGTGACGACGCCTGGAGGACAAAACAACACAGAAAACAACAACAACACTCATTTACAGTTTGAATTTGCGGTTAAAAAGAAATACAGGGGATGAGTCACGTTGAGGATGTTAGCGTAGCAAAAGTGTTTTCAAACTGAAACGTGTCATCGTCTGGAGGAACGAAAGAAATCATATCAGGATACGTTTAGATTTACGTTGTGGCAGTGTGCATGAAGCGTTTAAGTGCGTGTGTGTGTGTGTGTGTGTGTGTGTGTGTGTGTGTGTGTGTGTGTGTGTGTGTGTGTGTGGTCTGGTGTGTGTTTTTGTTTGGAAATTGCCTCTGCATGTTACAATTTTGGTATACGGTATCGCTGTCCTAAAGCCAATTCACAGTTTACATGCCTTACATTGGAAAGTTTGCTTATCTGGGTGTTTATGATGATTGTTTATGATGAGTGCATGTATGTGTGTGGGAGAGTGTTTGGGAGAGCGTGTGTGTGTGTGTGTGTGTGTGTGTGTGTGTGTGTGTGTGTGTGTGTGTGTGTGTGTGTGTGTGAGAGAGAGGCCATCACGAGTCTTTCGGAACCCTTTTAAGCCTTGAAGTCATGCAGGGAAAAATGGCAGCAAATGATCTCTCCCACTCCACAGAGGCTCAGACAGTACTCTAATATTGCGAGTGCGTGTCTGGGGAAGCCTCAGGGTGTCCTCCAGCACAAACATGGCACACACTCTTTCTTTTGTCAGGCAGCGAGAGGGACACGGTGGAGATGTGTAATTACTTGTTTGAGGCGTTGAGTCTTCAGCAGGTGTGAAATATGTGCTCGCAACCCCTCCTCCTCCTCCTCCTCCTCGTCCTCCTCCTCCTCCTCTTCCATCTCTTCCTCTCATTTCTACCCTTTAAACCGTCTCCCATCCCTTTCGTCTGTTTCTGTAACCTTTGCTTCTTTTCTTCCTTCTTGTATGCCAGTTCTCAAATCTCCCACCTTTCTACAAACACCCCCCCCCCCCACCACCACCACCCCCACCACCACCACCACCTTTTTTTTTCTCTCTCTCAGTGCTGGCCTTGCTTGTCAAGTTGTTTTTAATTTTCCTCCCATGCACACCTCCTTTCTCTGCCTTTCTTTTGAAGCGGTTTATCTCTTTTTTGCCCCCAGCCAAAATAACAGCAGCTTATTAACCTCGATTAGGCCTGCCAGTTTTCCTTTTCTCTTCTCCGCTTGGCTTTTCTTCCTCTCTTTTCTTTCAGTCGCAGAAAGCAGAGCGGGACACAAAAGCTTTTATTAAATATGCTAAGAAATTTTTTCGAGTTAAATTGTGCACTCTAACCACACACTCACGCGAATATAACTTTATAACATAGAGCGACACACCTTTTCCTGACTTCAACTTATGGCAATTATCCCAGGCTTATGAAGTGCAACGAGCAGCCGGGTTATTCTCTCGGCATTGACACTATTCATGCGTATAGCACTACAATATGATTTTGATCTTTTTGTCTTTCAGAAGCCAAGCATAGAAATTATACTGTGCTCAACTTCCCCTTTAAGTGGAATCGACCATTCATGAGGCAGCAGCGCAATGCATAAAAAACATGCTGATAGAGGTTACAACTTCCCATCAGACAGACGGGTTGGTTTGATCTCCTGGAATTTTCACACAACAAGACTTTCTACACAGAATAGTGCAAAAAAAAAAAATGCACTCCATCCAGTAAGCGTCAGTTCAAACACCTCGCTTCATAAGAGACCCAAATCACTACTCTTTACACACATAAGGAGCAGAAAAGCATCTCCGAAAGCACAGCATTTGAAACCCCTGAGGCAGATAGATGACAAGAGCAGAAGACCACATCGAGTTCAACTCCGGTCAACCAGAAACAGGAATCTGAGGCCAGCGCCAAAGAAAATTGTCCGTGTCTCTGAAATCTTTTCAGAAACAGACAGCTGAAGATCCTGAGTCTGAGTTAGGAACATAAAAGATGTCACTGGTGCTTTAGTGGATCATAAAATATTATCATAACTATTATACAGTGATACACTGTACAAATGCAGAGCATAGAATATCAGAGGATACACAAGATAGGGTGTGTGTAGGTTTTTAACATTACTGTTTTGCATATCTATAGAATATGAAGTTCATTCATTCTTTCATTCATTTATTTTTAGTAAGTGCTTTATCGTGGTCAGGATAAAGGTGGGGTTTATCATAGGAACACTGCCATGGATTAGGGATATAATGCAAAGGGATCTGAATCTGTTTAGTGCTCTAAATACAGTACTGTGCAAAAGTCTTGGGCAAAGAAATGCGATAGAGCAAAGATGCCTTCAAAAATGTTTGTTTTGAATGTTTCTCCATTCACAAAACACTATAAAGAGCAGAGAACAGGAATGAATGAAAAAGTCAATATCTGATGTTTTGAGCCTTGAAGATAAATAGTAGTAGATAAATAGTAGATAATAGTAGATAAAATGAACAGTAGAGCTGTAATTGTTACTGAGCATCGCACAGACTAAGCTCAGTTTTTCTGGGGATTTTGACTGTTACACTTGCTTCTTATTTTTGCAGCAAAATCCAGCAGCAATTATTATGTTTTTTATTTGAAAAATGGTGTCTTGTGCAATTTAAACTGCTTTCTTTAATGACATACAAACATTTTTTGGTGAAGTTTATTCTTCTGCTTGAAAGGTAATTTTTTGGAGACCTGCACCTTCCTTTCCTCCACATTCATGGCTGAAGTGCCTTTGAGAAAGGCACCTAACCGCCAACTGCTCTCTGGGCTACCCCAATGTGTGTGGCAGGCCGCTGCTCTGACTGTGTGTGTGTGCGTGCTCACTTTGGATGGCTTAAATGGAACCTGGGCTTAAACTGGAGTTCTCTTTATAAATGTTAATTAATTATTTTAAATTTAACGCATGTTACTAATGTGTTCATGGAAACAAGAAAAAATGGGAGGGGTGTGTGTGTGTGTGTGTGTGTGTGTGTGTGTGTGTGTGTGTGTGTGTGTGTAATAAATTACATAAATAAATAAATAATTTAATAAATAAAAGAGGTACAAACCCAGAATCAGAAATGCCAGCATGGTTTGCATGGTGTGTGAAATTTTTGCCCTAATAGTTTCTCAATTTCATATTCTGTCTCTCTTCATATCATATTCATTCATATTTATATTCTAATACACAGTGGCGCGGTGGTGTCATGGTTGGCACATCCACCTCACAGCAAGAAGGCAATGGGTTCGAGTCCCAGGCTCAGGCATTTTAGTGTGGAATTTGAATGTTCTCCTCAAGCCTGTGTGAGTTTCCTCCGGGTACTCCAGTTTCCTCCCACAGCCCTGTGATGGTCTGATGAGCTGTTCAGGGTGTACCATGACTTTGCCCAGAGTCGGCTGAGATAGGCTCCAGCCTCCTGCAACCTTCATAGGACTATGTGGTTCAGCAAATGAATGAGAGAGTGAGTGAGTAAATTTAGCTGGTTGGATTTCCCAAAATACTGTATAAACAAGCCACACTGACCAGGCAGGTCCTTACAGGGCTGGGAAAAAAAATCGTTGTATGATATTTCTGCGATACTTGATTGAAGAATGACCGCTGTATGTGCGACGTACAAATGCACTGTCATAAAAATGTCATATGATGCACATGGGTGTATAAGGAGGTGGGTTTAATGTAGAGCAATCAAAGGACTACTGTAAGTAAACCGTATGATTCTGGACATCAGATGACCCAAAGAGTGGATGAAATTCATATGTCTATCATAAAACAGGTGTAGGATGTCATAGTGCATCGCAAAACAGACCTAGGAAATGCACCCTGATATTGAGAATGTTCAAAACTCAAAGACAAGGGTCGACAACGACATCTTCCTTCAAACAACAGGTGGGTTTCATACAACACACCCTCAACAGTTGTCCTAGGAATTTGCCAAATTTTTTGTCCTGGACCTGTTATGTACCTGTTGGGTGATTCATGTGACAGGGGCTTAAAAAAGAAAGTCAGAATCAGGTCCTGCGTTTGCACTGGGGTTCATGTTGCTTTTGATTAAATATAATCAAGTATACTTCTGTGGAAGCATCTTTGAGAGCGTGAACATATGAATGCATGTTGATGTGGACGTATCTCAGTGCACCAGCTGAATTCATGCTCGCCAGACCATCACAGCTCACCAGACCTGCGCAGGTCAAACACACACACAACCATTCACACTCACACTTACACCTAGGGGCTGTAGCCTAATGTGCATGTCTTTGGACTGTGGGAGAAAAGCGGAGTACCCGAAGGAAACCCATGCAAGCACAGCAGAACATGCAAGCTCCACACATGAATACCCGAGCCTGGGAATCGAACCTAGGACCTTCTTGTTGTGAGGTGGACCTGCTAACCATTACACCACTGTGCTGCCCGAATTGCTACTCCTACCTACGGGATTGGAGGATTACTCTGTGCACATAGAATTATACCTCCGCCTGATAGCATGCTTATGCTAATGAGGTCTTCATTATCCTCCTCCTTCCTGCACAGCTTCTTTTTTATTATCCCAGTCCTGATACACACCTCTCCTCTCAACTGGACTATAAAAAAACAAACCCAGAAATATTGCTTTAATACCAATTATTTTTAAAAATGGATTGCACTGGCCATCTTGGTGAGACCTCCTTGCTATTAGACCTCATTCCAGGGTAATACGGTTGAAAGCCAACAAAGCTGGAAAACCTGAAAAATTTCACTGATGAAGGTCAAAATGTCTTAAATTCATGAAGCTTCACCAATAACTTCACTAATATATGAAATTATTATATTTTTATATTTAATTTTTATTTTAAGGGCGGCACCATGGCACGTGTAGTAGTTATTATGTCTGCCTTACAGCAAGAAGGTCCTGGGTTCGAGTCCCGAACTCCGCAAGGACGTTTCTGCTACGTGTGGGGTATGCGTGTTTTTCCTGTGCTTGCGTGCAGTGTCCTCCAGTTGCCTCGCACAGTCCAAAGACTGTTTTAAATTGCCCCTAGGTGTGAGTGTGAGGGTGAATGGTTGTGTGTGGAGTGGCGAGTTGTTCAGGGTGTACCCCACATTCGCCCAGTGTCAGCTGAAATAGGCTCCAACCTCACCTAATAGGATTAAACGTTTTGGCAAATAAATAAATTAATACATTTTTATTTAAGAATTTTTATTACACTGTTATTACATTTTTATTACATAAAAAAAGGCTCTGAATAGCTGAAAAAAATAGGCTTTTGAATAAAATTTACATTTCAGATGAAATTATTTCCGTCGTTCCCATCCTTTCATGCCATTCAAGAATAACTTTCATCACTAAAGGGGTATCACCATTATGTCGCTGATACGGCTTCAATTTTTGACGCCCTGTCTTTTTTTTTTTTTTTTTCTTTTTTTTTCTTTTTGAAGTTCAGTGTTTAATACAAACAATTTATTCATAGTTGTACCACAAGATGAATCTGAATTCACCAGACCAGAGTTTTCTGTTATACACATGTATAAATACAGGGCTTTAAAATAACTCCATTTTTAAATCGGACATAATTTGATAAAGATGTACCAAAAAAAAAAAAAAATCTCTCTCAGGTTTAACAAATTTCTTCACTAGACTTTTCGAGGAAATTCAATTTAGTCAAAAAGTCAGTTTGATGCATTAAGACTCATTTTGTGGTGATGGTTCACATGTGGTTACACTCCTACAGGCACCATGTGATTCGCACCTCGGGGCAATTTATCTTCACTAGTCCACCTACCAGCATGTTTTTAGGAGGCGGGAGGAAAACGGAGAACCTGGAGGAAATCCACACGGATGTCGGGAGATCATGGAACCCGACAAGGACAGTAACCTGAGCTCAGGTTCGAACCGCGCTACATGCTACATGCTAAATGCTACACGCTAGACCAACATGCCACCCAGCTGGAGTTTTTAACGAGGGAGAAACTGTTGCTTGGTAAATTTTCTGCCAGGTTTCCATGATTTATGTGTGACTTCATATCTTACGTTGTACTCTAAACCAAGTCCTGCACGATTTTAATGAACGTTTTTTTTCCCGACGCTAATTCTTATTAATAGATCTCCACTGCTTTTGTGTACACTTTTTTCTGTCGCTGTTTGGATTCACACTTTTCACGATGTTTGTCTCATGTCTAATTCTTCATATACAGCTGGAGAAGGAACACAGAGCAGCGCTGATCTTTCGCCAATATACAGCGTGTCTCACACAGGGAGACCTAATCGTGATTGATGTTTCGATTTTTCGGCGCTGACGAAACCAACTGAAAAGCAATTGAGTGGCCGTGCATGATCTAAACACTATCATATTGAGGCAAGCTTTTTGCTCTGAGACGTCTCCTCTGAAGTGGATCTCGGAAACCCTTTGAGAAATGACGCTTTTTATTAGAGGGGATTTGTGTGTGTGTGTGTGTGTGTGTGTGTGTGTGTGTGTGTGTGTGTGTGTGTGTGTGTGTGTGTGTGTAAGAAAAACAGTAAAACAATCAGAAATCCATCACTGACTTTTTTCTTCATAAGTTGGTGTTTGTATTTTTCCAGATGGAAGTGTGTCGTAATTGAGTGGGTATTACCCTGAAATTACATCTGTCCTGTGAAGAACTACCACAAGGAGATGGACACAAATGATGCTCTGATTCTCAAGGCACTTGATCAGATTGTGAACAACGCGTGTCATGCACATAAGGAAAGATCTGCCAACTCTGTTGACAAACCTGAGTAAGGACTCAGAACACAACACAAAACAACACAGTCCTTAAAACACATTAATATTACAAATATTTACGTGTGCATTCTTAAAATAATATCTTATAAAATTAATAATAGTCTAACCTTATAATGTACTTTAATTACTGTTTGGTTATAGTTATCATTGGTTTATCATATATTAAAATTAGCAAATTGTCTATGTTGGAGAAGGTTTTGGGATTTGTGAATTGCTTTTTGTGCTATTACACTAATAAGCAGATGTCTGATACATTTTAATCACCTTGTGCTGGTCAAAACAAAACATGTCTAAAAATATGTAATATGATTTTATATTATTAATGTAATATGATTTTATGTTATTCTTTATATGGTTATTAATTTCTTTTATAAATAAACTGTAGGTGAAATGTTAAAACTCTCTACATGAATAGAAGACTTCTACACCACTGCTCAACAAAAACTTATGTAAGAGCACAGTACGTGCACCTGAAAAACTGCTACTTACTTGCTACTGTTATTTAGGACTGTTACTTATATATTCTGTAAACTGTTATATTTTATTTGAACTCTCTCCCACGTTTTGTTTGGAGTGTGCTAACTAATATTTATATTAAAGTTGGTCAGTAGGAATAATATATTTTATTTGTATTTCAAATATATGATTTGTTAATTTATCTGAACACTTATTTGTACTTTCAGTCAAATAAGTGTTCAGATAAATTAACAAATCCTAGATTGGGCCTTTTTTTTTAATAAATTTTTTTTTTTTTTTTATAAATATAGTAACATTTTCTGCAAATGGGGTTGGTTACAGTAAAATATTATTGGGTGGATGCTATGAAATGTATAAAGCAAAAAATTCCACACAGCGCTTGTTTAATGTCTTAAATAAAGTTCTGTTCTGCAAATTGCTCATCTCTTACTCATTTGCTGAACCGCTTAATCCTGTTAGGGTCACGGGGAAGCTGGAGCCTATCTCAGACAACACTGGGTGAAGGTGGGATACACCTTGAATACCTTGCCAATCCATTGCAGAACCAACACACATCCATTCACACTCATACCTAGGGTCTATTTGGAACAGCCAGTTAGTCTAATGTGTATGTCTTGGGACTGTGGCAGGAAACTGGAGTACCCAGAGGAAACCCATGCAAACATGGGGAGAACATGCAAACTCCACACAGAGACTTCCTCGCCGTGCTGGGATTCGTAGCCAGGACCTTCTTGATGTGAGATGGAGATGCTAACCATCATACCACCCTGCAACTTGCTAGTTATAATTTGTACCAGTAAATAAAAAATATTTATTTTTCTCACAGCACCTTTTTATGTTTATAGGGCACAATAATAAACTTGTAAATGGATCAGTTAGGTGTTCCAATGAAACACATCTTCCCTGTGAAAAACTACCACAAAGATGTTAGCTTTGACTCGCTGATAAAACTAAAACCTTCTGAGAAACGTGAGTGATATTTTATTTTTCTACTCCAGCATTGATGCAAAGTGGAACGTAGTAAAAATTGTAGAATTGTAGAGAGAGAAATTTATGAAGTACAGCAAAGATCACAGCTTCCTGGACAAGATAATGGATCACCTCCAGGAAGTTCAAACAAGTGTTGTGTTAAACAAATATCATGTAACACTGATTAATAAAGTAAACCTAATCTTGTCTGCTTTAAATATAACTGGCTTGAGTTTCTGACCACCAGCACAATTAGTGAGTTATGTGGACTGGTTAGCACATCGGCCTCACAGCAAAAAGCCCTGGGTTCGATTTCCGGGCATGGACGTTTCTATATATGTTATATATATTTTCTATCTATCTATAGCACTTTTTCAAACCTTCCTCTGGCCAGTGTCTGTGTTTTGTTGTGTCTCTTAATCTTACGCTTTTATTGACCAGTCTCAGATAGAACTGCTTTGTTGCAACTCTGTCCACAACGCTGGTATCCAGCAGTTGCCTCTTCACTGCGTATGTTAACACTGGTGTTTTGTGGGTACTATTTAATGAAGCTACCAATTGAGGACCTCTCAGGCATCTGTTTCTCAAACTAGAGACTCGGATGTACTTGTACACTTGCTCAGTTGTGCCCCGGGATCTCTCACTTCTCTTTCTATCCTGGTTAGAGACAGTATGCACTGTTCTGTCAATGCATTAGTAAACACCTTTGTAAGAGATTTTCAGTTTATTAGCAATTTCTTATGTGGAATATCATTAATTTCCTTCTATATTTGAACCCACAAATAAGCATAAAGAATGACAGTTTGATTGCTTCTTTAATCAAAAGAAGTTTTTATCTGTGCTTATATAATTGCAACAGAGTTTTATTATCAATTAGGCTTTTAACATGATGAACTTGGGTTAGCTAACTCAATGTGCCATTGGAACACACTAATGAGTTGCTAAAAATGGGCCTCTGTACATCTCTGCAGAATATTACATTAAGAATCCAGTTGCTTCCACTTATAATAGTCATTTATAACATTTGAATATAGGTTCTCGACTGTTTCTCTGATCAGTTTCCTTTGAAAGATGTCTATGTGACCCCAAACTTTTGAACAGCAGGACACACCTAAAACATGATTATTAAAAGAGCATCTGGACAGAGGTTTACCAATCTGCAAAAAAATAACAAAATAAAAAGACCTCTATGGAACAATTTAAAGAATGATGCGCATCAACACAACATTTCTAGGACATTAAAATTGTCATCTTCTAAAGAACATGATATCATCAAAAGATTTCAAAAATTTGAAGAAAAAAATAATCAATATTGACTTCTGTTAACTTCATGCCTTCAGATGGCACTTTATTAAAACAGGCATAGTCCTGTTGTGAAAATCACTGCATGTGCTCAGGAACACTTCCAGACATCATTGATGTTCACCCTGTTCACACAGATAACTCTGTCGACCACACACGCAGCTTAAAGTTCTATCATACAATAAAGAAGTGATAAATGAACATGATACAGAAACACCGCCATCTTCTCTGGGCCAAAGCTTCATCAGCACTGCACAAACCCCACATCAATTTACGCTACAGTAATTAAAAACATCCACTAGCATATACTCTAGAACCCCTGACATTTCAGCCAATTTGTTCCCAGAATCAGGTAATAGGTGAGACAAGGATGAATAACTGCCCCTATTCTTTTATTTCATTCATTCATTCATTCATTTTCTGAATTGCTTAATCCTAATTAGGGAGGAAACGGCGTACTCTGATAATACCCACTCAAACACAGTTAGAACAACTCCCCACAAAAAGCCTTGCTGGCTGCCACATATGAATTCAGAGCTTGCTTTAAGGTGACCCTATCATCCACCCTGAGCCACTGTGGCATCCCCTCCTTATCTGTATGAGAATATATGAATATACATACATA
>JBCNYH010000016.1:17131056-17143966 GCA_039654325.1 Tandanus tandanus | reverse complement strand
GTCTCTCTCTCTCGCTCTCTCTCTCTCTCTCTCTCTCTCTCTCTCTCTCTCTCTCTCTCTCTCTCTCTCTCTCTCTCATGCAGGTGTTTGCCCAGAATATTCTCTCTCAGGCAGATGTTATTCAGGCTACCGGAGATGCTGTGTGTATTTTCAAAGAACTGCAGTGCCTTACACCCAGAGGAAGGTAAAACCACACACACACATGAAGACACACACCCGCAGACACACACCTTGCCCTTTTGTACCGTTTTTATTTTCACATTTATTCAAAGCGTAGTAGGCTATACTTGAGTATCTACTAGTATTTTTAGTTTTTCCCAGTAACCCACCTGTTCAGAACTGACCCGTGTGTTTGTCCCTCGCCTCACATCTAGGTACGATATTCGTATCTATCCCACGTTCTTACACTTGCACGGTAAGACGTTTGACTACAAGATCCCCTACACCACCGTCCTCCGGCTCTTCCTGCTGCCACATAAGGACCAGAGACAGATGTTCTTTGTGGTGAGTGTGGATTTTGACTGACTGAATACTACAATGCTGATAAACGACCCCCCCATACCCCCACCCCCCACTTTCCCCCAGCCATCAAAATGTCACAAAAACGATACCGTATCAGTATTGAGCAGGTGTGTATTTGGGGTTTTACTGCCACCTGCTGGCACTCAATAAAGGTGCATTAGGTAAGATTTGAGATTGGGGTGGTGGTGTAAGAGTTAAACATACGGAATTATATAAGATTTATTTATTTGTTTGTTTGTTTATTTATTTATTTTTTGCTCATTGTGTAAACAGTAATTTATGATAATGAAACTTGGACTGTATTGCATCAATTAAAATATTTGGTATAGAAATATGAAGAGAAGGAATATTTTACAGGGGTCCAGACGCTCCCGCCGAAAGGACCATTTCATAGCATGCCAATATAAAACAAGCATAAGCAGTTTGAAAGGCCCAGCTTCAGCAAGTAAATGTCCGGAAACCTAATATACAGTTTTGACTCTGTGACCGTGAAAAGTAGGTCAAGGTCACTCGGATACAAACACATCCTAGCACTCATAGTAGTGAGCCAGCATACCCAGCTTCAGCGCGCGGCAAGTACGGTAAATGTCCGGAAACTAAAGTGTTGCGGACAGACGGAACCCATTCCTATAGCTCCCGAGCCACTTTGTGGGTGCGAGCTAATAAAACTTATCTTACAAACATGCTGTTGTGAAGGAACAGCGACCAGGCCAGTGGTTGTTTTTATATGGTAGATTTATTTGATGAAAATGGAAGAGGAAACTGATGCCTGAGTGTCAGTAAGAGAACTTTTGGATTTTTATTTTTTTCTTACTGTGTCCCTTGATGCTCTGTCTTTCAGATCAGCTTGGATCCACCCATTAAGCAGGGCCAGACACGCTATCATTTCCTCATCCTTCTCTTTTCCAAAGATGAAGACGTTAACCTCACTCTCAGCATGAGCGAGTGAGTAGCTTGGCTTTTTTTTTTTTTTTTTCTCCCCAGCTTTTATGTGTTTGTCTCTCTCAGTGGGTGGGGGAAGGCCCCCTGGCTCCTGGTTACGGTTCAAATGATTTTGTCAGCTATACTAAGAACCATGGCTAAATCAGACCCTTTTAAATATAACATTTGTTTCTTTTTAACCCCTCTCTCTCTCTCTCTCTCTCTCTCTCTCTCTCTCGGCAGGGAAGAGGTGGAAAGGCGCTTTGAGGGAAAACTGAACAAGCACATGTCCGGTTCTCTGTACGAGATGGTCAGCAGGGTCATGAAGGCTCTGGTCAACAGAAAGATCACGGTTCCAGGAAACTTCCAGGGGTGAGCCCGCCACCCATGCCTCCACACTCACGAGTGTAACTCACTCGAGTGGTTAGAAGAGCATTAGCTGTGGTTTCAGGGTCTTAATGCATGCAGAGGATCTTCTTAATGGCTTTACTTGTGATCTTTTAGAAGTAGGTGAATTTTGTTTGGTCATCTGTGAGCTGAGTTTTCTGTTGTGGGAAGTATTGCTCCATAAAGGCTTTATTCTTTGAATCAAGCACCCATGGTCTTAAAACCAGTAAATGTTGAGCAATAATGACCAAAATTAACAGCTGGGTTACATGATTGAGAAGGTTTGGGGATGGAGGGAACAGGGTTTATCTTTGTGTCCTTAGTAGAAGTTGTGCCGTAATGTATTTCTGTAGCTATGTTTCCTAAATCTGCCTGCTTATGTATTTTCCCTTCACACAATTTATTTATTTATTTTTATCAAAATGTCCAGGCTTGATGCTAATTAATACTCCTCCATCCTGGGTACGGCGTCACTGGGCGCCCTGGGTGAAGCATTGTGGGCAGCTGTAGCCTAATGTTTAGAGAAGCGGCTTTGGGACTGAAAGGTGGCTGGTTCATTTCCCGAACCAGAATGAAAATATGTGTGGCGGCGGGGGAAGTGAGCTCCACCTTCATGGTTGAAGTGCCCTCGTGGAAGGCACCTTACCCCCAACTGCTCTCTACTGTTTACCTGTGTGTGCTTTGCATGGGTTAAATGCAGAGGCAATAATTTCCCTTGCAGGATTAATACAGTACAGCATATAAGATATGTCTGTCCTCTAGAAGGACACATTAGGATTTACTGCTTTTTCATATGGAAGAAAACCCGAATGCAACCGGAATGCATGTTTCATGTCTACTTGAATACTTCCATACTGTTGTATGTGTTAAATATTGGTCAAAAGTTATCTGTATTATTTACTATTATTTATTATTATTTCTATTATCTTTACAGCACTGCTTACAAAATACTGTCCCATAATTCAGCTGGAGCCTGTAAATAAGCAACTAAGCAGAATTCCCAGATGGAAAATAATATTTAAAAAATGTGTAAAATGTTTAAAATCCCAGGACTAAACTGGCCGTTATGACGAACTACAGGCTTTATATATTTCTAATAATTTCTGTGGAGAAGTATGTATCTACGTCGTACCCTAAAGTGTAGATGCAGTGCAGGACTTTATGTTCTGAAATATCATCTATGCAGTCTTTTGGACCATAAGCCCCTCCCCCTAAAGCTGTTACACCCAATCAGATAATAGTGTATGCATAAAATAAGTTATCCTTATAATACCACAGCAAGTTGTCAAGAATAATTTATCCATAAAGAACTATTTATTTATTTAAATCTGTTTAGAGTTAGATTTGACTTTGTGGATAAAACACCCGCGCACCCCCACCCCACAAACAGCTTGTCATGTTACCAGGCAACCGCAAAGCCTGACATCCTGCATCCTAAAAAGTTTCCTGTGGTGGAAAAACCTAGTTACAGCTTTACCTCTGACTGCTACAAAGCTCTGATCCTGGAGCCTGCCTTTATAAATGTTAAACATGTCCTTTGTGTTGTTTTCTTTAAGTATTTACACATTTTTTCGCTATTAGATGTAAATAACGTGACACAACTAAATTAGTGCAAGTGCATTAATAATAGACCGCACAATGATGTGCCTTGTAGACAGTCAGACTATCAGAGCTGCTCAGTGAAAACAATAGTATCTTGTCACTTGATGGTTTTTATCTTAATACTCTTATCTTTTTTTCTTGGTGCAGTCATTCAGGAGCTCAGTGTATCACGTGTTCGTACAAGGCTACCTCGGGGCTCCTGTATCCTCTGGAAAGGGGCTTTATTTACGTGCACAAACCTCCGGTGCACCTGCGCTTCGAGGAGATCTCCTGCGTAAACTTCGCCCGAGGCACCACCACTACGCGCTCCTTCGACTTTGAGATCGAGACCAAACAGGGCAACCAGTACACCTTCAGCAGCATCGAGAGGTACGCACACAACCCAGAATTCCCTGTACACTACTGCTTCACTTCCTGCATGCTGTGTTTATAACTAACACAAGCGCCAACAGTAATGTTGTATTTGCCAATTCGGGGGACAAAAACAAGCCGCCTGTCGCGTTTCTCCGTTTTATAGAGAGGAATACGGCAAGCTGTTCGACTTTGTTAATGCCAAGAAGCTGAGCATCAAGAACCGCGGCTTAAAGGAGGTAATCACATAGTACTTTATATAAACAGATGTAGCGTGTACGTGTATGTGATTTGGCCTCATTAGACACAATAAAAGCTGAACCTAACAATTTAACCGCCCCAGGGGCTGGATTTATTTATTTATTTCCACTTAGATTTTTTTCTTTTCTTGGGATTTGATGTACTGAATGTATCGTAAATGGAAATGGATGTAGTTTAGCACCCTCTTGTGGACAGAGAAATGTACTGCATTCTTGAAAGCACGTTCGAGGACCAAGTTTTTGTTGTTTTGAAAATTTCTTCACATTCTTTAGGTTTTTTTGTTTTGTTTTTTATTTTTCATTCATTTTCTAAGCCGCCTAATCCTAGTTAGGGTCATGGGGAAGGTGTAGTTTTGAGTAATTTTATTAGGAAATTAGTTTAGGTTTTTTAATTAGTTAATTAGTTTTGTTTAATTTTTGTTTAGGTTTTTTTTAGTTAAGGTTACAGCACATTACTGCCACCTTCTGGAAGTAACCTGTTACTGTCTCATCTTCACCTTCAAAGTGTTGTAGCAACTAGAGAGTAAATCAAGGGGGGAATGAAAGGAAAATAAATATGAAGCTGATTGTACCTGTAGTTCAATTTTGGTTTAGTTTGTTGTGTGTGTGTGTGTGTGTGTGTGTGTGTGTGTGTGTGTGTGTGTGTAGGACATAAAGGCAACCGATGGCTACAGTGACTCTGATGAAGACGAGCACGATGCTTATTTGGAGAGAATGAAGGAGGAGGGTAAAATCAGAGAGGAGGGCGATGAGTCTGAGGGTGACAGCGGTGAGTAACGTTATTGGTGTCCTGCATCTGAAATGCGCAGCATCTCTCAGGGATGGAATTTCACGCTCGCCCCTGGGCAATTAAAAAAATGTTTAGGATGAGTAATATGATCAGCGAATTCTATAATTAGTCGGCAACAAATATGGGTATTCATATATATCAGTTTGTCCGAGCGAAAATGCCGGAAGCGAAATTAGTATTCAGTATATAGATACGTGTAGCGGCTGTGTACTCTGTCTTGCGTTGTCTATTAATGATGAGAAAAACCGTATCACTGTTAGCACCCGCCGTTTATTCTGGGATCAGGTGGAGAAATATCCACGCAGTCAGTCTCAGTTTCATACACTCACATATGCACTCACGCTGAGAATATAAAATAAAAAAAGGTTTGAGTTAATTAACCCAACACTTCATATGAAATTAAGGTAAATAATCCAAATTAATTACAGAGCTGATAACGTGCAACTACCAGGAAGACAGCGCGGCAAAACTGTGGCTGTCTTTGGGGTGCATGACCCTAATCTGCATGGGCGTGAACATGAAATTAATCGGTTTCAGCAGCTTCACATCTGTAATAAAATAAAGCAGTGTGAGTGATGGCAAATGGAGTGAACCTGACGTTTGCCCAATCACGTTGCTCGTTACTTTGTTCCACAACGTGCCAAACGCCCGGCTCCAAAACGTGTAACAGACGAGGAGTGAAGAATCAGACAGCGTACCTACCTGTTGCAGTAGAGTTTTTGTCAAAGACGCGTATTCTGTTAAACTGAACTGCATCTTGTATAATAAAAACTTGATCACAAACTCTATTTTCTGTTTTGAATTTTTATTGGATTTCAGTAACATTAATGGCCAGTAGAATATGAAAATCACTAGTCCTGCTGGACAGTAAATATGGTGAAGGACTGTTATTTCTGTTTACCTTACTGGCCCTGCTGGCTAATAGCATATTTATTTGAAATTCCATCCCTGTCTTTGATTTATTTAATTCTTTATCAATTCTCATCGAATGTGGTGTTGATGATGCTGATTATATCAATGCTTCATGGCTGTTATGAGAGTGGACTAGCATCCTGTATAAAAAAAACCTTTTTGTGCAGATGAGTCCTTCAATCCTGGAGAGGAAGATGATGATATTGCGGAAGAGTAAGTTTTTTTATTTCTTTTTTTAGAAATCTGTTTTTCCATTCCTAATGGTAGGAATTACATCATTATTTCTTTCTCCTTGCGTCCACTTGCTGTCTACTCTCTCAGATATGACAGTAATGCATCGGCGAGCAACAGTGAGGCGGATGACGATGACGACGAGGATGATGACGAAGATGAAGGGAAGAAGAAGAAGAAGAAAGTCGAGAAAAAGCCCAAGAAGCCCGTGAAGGAGAAGAAGGAAAGAAAGCCACGCAAGGAGGTGAATTCACTACATCAAATAGAATTAACAGCATTTTAAACTTCTTTATGAAACCAAATACGTTGGAACGCCGTTTTCAGTGAATTCTTAATTACTTCCTTAGCTCGGACCCCGTATACGGGCGTGGTGTGGGTCATTTTTGCGGTGACAGTCATTTGGCTGTGATCAGACATGGTGGCCTTAGCGCTGCGCGCTCAGTGGAGGGTTTGCGTCTGTTAACGTTTAACCTACACTGTTTGTCCCAGTATGTGCAAGTCATTTCTTAGCTTTGTGTTGATGATGCACAGACGCAGAATCCCACAGTGCTGGGGGGGGGACCAAGTCCATTCCCATTGTTAGTTGGGCACACAACCCCACGTGAGTCCGAGGGGAATAAATAAAAATGTAATTAATACGATCCATGTGTGCGGCATAATTACTTCCTGGTGTGTTGTGAAATGTTCAGTTCTAGTTGATGCACAGATGAGCGCGCGTTCCCGAGCCTAGAAACTGACCGCTGTACTGTTTATATTAGGACTGTCCAATTCTTTAACATTACATTTGAAGTTTAGTGACCGCATACATGTAATATTTATAATTTGTGTAAATATAAATGAGAAAAAAATCTTTCATGTTGCTGAAGATAGTAAACATGGCTGCCATCTGTCCCGCGGAGTTGGGGTTCGTGTCGTATATATCACGGAAGACGAAAATTGTGCTTCATAAGCAAAGAAGCTGAGAAAAATCCTACAAGGAAAAGTTCCATTTCCTGTTTTTCATTTATTTGCTCATAGCTTTGTGATGGCAGATTTTTAGCCAGCGTTTCTGTTCCACATGAAACTCCAATATATCTTTCTCCAAACTTGAGTTTCTGTTTAGGTGATGATGGTGCTTTAAACATTTTCACTAATTTTTGAGTTGTTTCCTCCAAATTTAACAAATAATCTTATTATACGACAATAAACTGTAGAATTCGGATATCCAGTAAAACAGCTGGGCTCATTTTGTGGTGACAACCTGTATATTGTTTCTGTTTAATAGATTTTAAGCTGGAAATTGTGGGGGGAGATGGGTTTTTAAGGTTAAATTTATAAATATAATTCTGTAGCTGTTTTAATTGTTTATAGTTATAAAAAAAAAAAGATAATTTAATAAAAGTATACTGTGACAGCTTTTTTAAAAATGACACTTTGTGAATGAACTTTTTAATCCTTTTTTTTTTTTTTTTGCTGTAGTCTTGCATTAACGTTCTTTTGGGGCAGTGACTGCTTTTTCCACGCCTCCCACGTGGGTCCGATTTACCCGAGTCTTTTTTGATTATATGTACAGTGTGCACTTTCACACCAACAGTTGTAACAGATACCTGCAGATCCTATGATGAAGTTTAGATATTCTTGGAGTCCTTTCAAATGTGCCCTCTTGCCGACTTTCATGGGGCAGCCAGTCCTGGACATGGTATCGGCAGTCTTTAAAAATATACGCCACTTGTAAATGGTTTTCCTTAAAGTGAAATGATTTACTTCTAATAATTTAAAGGGCGTGTTGAATCTGTTGCTAGACTCGGGGGCATTGCAGGGTTGGGTTTTTTTTTGGAAGGCTTCAGAGAGCTCTTTAGATCTTTGAATGGTGACCACACACGCACAGATTATTAGCAAAGAGAACACCAGTTTAAATAAAACAGGTTCCACCTTCAGGAGGGTCTAATCAATGGCACCTAATCTGGAACATCTGATACTAATTTGTGGGCTTGTAAGGGTGTGCTTACTTCTTCCATGTGACTGACCTGTGTTTTGTTTATTTAATTTATGCAAAGGAATACAAATTGTTGATTTTGTCATTTGCTGGCACCTTTTATCTGTAAACTTTTTAATCTGTTTTTATTTATTTGTTTATTTTCACCAGACTGTATTTGGTTATATATTTTTGATAAGAACACAAGTTGTCCAGCAGAGGGCATCACCTGGAAATGATCTCATCATTAAGACCTAAATTCAGAATAAAAAGGCAAGCTGAGAGAGCGTCAACAAAATCATGGTACTGTAACTGAAACACGTTCTGTCTGTTTGACCAACAGAAGAAGATGAAGGATGCAGGAGCTCCTAAGAGGCCCATGAGCGCCTACATGCTGTGGTTGAATGCCAACAGGGAGCGTATCAAGTCCGAGAATCCCGGAATCTCTATCACGGAGATTTCCAAGAAAGCGGGCGAGATGTGGAAACAGATCAACAAAAGCAGCAAAGAGGTCGGTGTGTTATACAGCGTAGTCATTAACGTCAGCAAAAAGTTATCCTTACACGACTCCTAATGAACCATTACTTCACGCTGTATGAAACGTCCCGCGTTCCTCCCACTGAAACCCACAACCCACAGACTTCACTGAAAGAAGAGTCAGATAGGGACGAGCACTTGAGTTTCAGAGTAAGGTCTTTTCTGTACATCATAGTTTAACTAACTCTCTCTCTCTCTCTCTCTCTCTCTCTCTCTCTCTCTCTCTCTCTCTCTCCCTCTGTGTGTGTGTGTCTGTAGGAGTGGGAGAAGAAGGCAGAAGAAGCTAAAAAACAGTACGACCGAGCAATGAAAGAGTATAAAGAAAGTGGTGGAGGAGCTTCGTCATCTACAGTCAAGTGAGTTACCTGCTCATGCACCCATACATGTACATTAACCCCTGCTTTACTGCATGTTTTACACAAAATCCAACATCTTCACCTACTTTTAAATAAATAAATTGTGCCCCCTTTCTGCTTTCTTAAAATATTGCATGTTGGTTACATGGGTTGCAAAGGATTAGAAACTTTATCATAGGGGATTTTGTTGGAAATAGGAATTTCCATAGGAATTAACCGGAATTCTGGGGTAATTTATTCAGACTGTATCATATACATACATAAATACTGTGTATACACACACACGCACATACACGTGTATGTCGCAATACCTATATTTAAATTCCCAGTTATAGGTGATCCTGCAATTTTTCAAGTTTCCAGATTACCCTTGTTAATTCCCAGGGAAAGTTTCCGACTTGGAATATTCCCAGATTTTTGCAACTCTTTTGGTCACGGGAAATGAATTTTAGTCTTTTAATGTACATAATTTAAACCTCATCAAGGGGGGGTGATGTGTGTTCAGAACAACAGCGTTCAGACCTCCTCCAAACCGGATCTCTGGTAGAAGTTTCACATTGTTTTGTGTAATCCACCTAACAAACACACAGACCTAATCAAAAACAACCTCCTTGGCGGAGGAAATTATAAATTGTCTACGTGGCTGCTCGAACTGTGGCCTGGTTGTAGAAACTATGGTATGCCAGTGGTGCGCTGACTGGTTGTAGTTATAGTATAGACTGTAACTTCAGTACAGCTGCTGTAGTTGAATCCAAAATCTGTTGAATATAATGTGTTTGGCTGATTCGGTAAATATGGCACTGATTTTTTCACGAGGGCGATATCTTGTACATGTGCACCCTCCGTATTTGTTCTGAGTGAAAAAGAGAATTACTAAAGGAGCTTAAAAGTATGATTTTGTCTGTTCCGTCCCTTAGCAACCCTCTTTACATTATCCCCTTATCCCCGAATTAATCTCACCTTCCTCTGCATGAGGGGGGAAAAATGAATAGTGAATCTGAATAGAGTTATAACGTTCCAACCAATGAGATCATAGATAAACTAGCCAATCACAGTACAGATCTCTTGTGTTTTGTGGAAACCTGTTATTGAAGTCCTGTTTAGGCTTCACAAACTTTTAAGCACCATTGTATGGTTTTAGGTCTGGGTCCGATTCCCATGCTCAATTGTTTCTGTGTGGAGTTTGCATGTTCTTCCCCTTGCTTGCGTGGGTTTCCTCCGGGTACTCCTGTTTCCTCCCACAGTCCGAAAACATGCACAGTAGGCTGATTGGCTGTTCCAAATTTCCCGTAGGTGTGAGTGTGAATGGTTGTTTGAGTGTTAGCTCTGTGATGGTCTGGAGCGCTGTTCATGGTGTACCCTGCCTTCACCCAGAGTCGGCTGAGGTGGGCTCCAGCCTCCCCGCGACCTTAATTAAAGGATTAAGCGGCTTAGAAAATGAACGAATATGATTTAATGGCCTGTTTGATTGAAGGTGTGGTTCACTCATGTCTCTGCCGTGCAACAGGGAAAAGAAGAAGAAAGGCGGGAAGGCAGATGAGAAGAAAAGGAAAAGCGGCGGAGAGAAAGAGCAAGACCGAGCAGTAAACGACAGTTTTAAGAGCAAAGAGTTCATTTCCAGTGAGGAGAGCTCCTCTGATTCTGATCGCGGCAAAGCCAAAAAGCGCAAGGTGAAATACTGCTGTGGTGATGACCTCTCTGTAATACAGGACGCTTTACCAGGGTGAAACAGGAAGTAAATTTTTTGTGTGTGTACTCCCTGACAGGCTGACGAAGATGAGGATGAGGATGAGGAAGAAGTTGTCTCGACACCACCGAGTTCAGAGGAGGATGCCGATTCTGACTGACGTCGCACACGTGTACTGGGGTTCTGAGAACGTGAGCTGCTGCTCAGGATCAACCACCAAAACACGCACTGTGTTTTCACCGAGCCGCGTCCGCACGAACATTCCTCGAATAAATAAATAAATAAAATGATCATAAGGATGTTTTGTTTTAGGATTTGAATCAGCTCTTTAAAAGTAGTGTAGTAAATATTCATATTATACTCACAGCATGTGCATTACAGTCATTTTCCAAACCAAACTCGTGTGTTTTTGGGGTAATAATTGCTCTTCCAACGAGCTCCGTGAATTTTTTGTTTTTGCTATTTATAATTTCAGACTCTGTAAATGTTCAGGGAGAACGGTGCATCGTTTTGGTGGCTCATGCTGATGGTCAGCGATGTTTTTAAGAACACCACTGTTGCTTTTACAAATCCTCTCAGGCATCGCAGTCACAGATATAACACATGTACACACACTGACATCTTTGGACCAAGTTTTTCTGCCTCCCGAAGCACGGGTGTATATCCGCTATACGGGAAACAGAGACCATGGAGAGGCGGGTACCCTTTTTTTCCCTCTCTTTTAACTTTTATAAATAACTTTAAGAACCCAACTAGAGCCCTTTAAATTGTTTTTCTGATAGGGAAAAAAAAAAAAATCAAGGATCATTAATGTTATCATGTTGTATGTTTTCATTTCCCCCCACGTTTGAATAAAGAACCTGTACCGCAAATTAATTTCAATATATGGCCGTTATGTTTTTGTCATGAAACCATATCAATAAATGTTTTGTTATAAAAAAAAAAAAAAAAAAGCTTGAATGGTGTGTGTGTAATGAAATTGAGGCTTTTACACAAACTTTGAATCTCATTTGGCTGCACAACAGGCGCTATACCGTCACCCTGGTTTTGGACACAGCGAAATAGTGGCGAGCTGGTGATAGTGGATAATACACTGCCCAGTCAAAAAAGAAAAAAAGGTCACATGAATGTGGTGTTCCTCCTTTATCCTTGCTTACAGCATGTAATCCTCATGCCACTTAATCAACATAACATTTATTTCCATCCAGTGTCGGGTTCATTTCTCACCGATGTCTTGAATCAATGAGGGAAAAACTGAACCACTCCATAAAGTCTTCTCCGGCACATCCCGAAAACTTTCAATAGGGTTAAGGTCAGGACTCTGGGGTGCCAATACATATGTGAAAATGATTCCTCATGCTCCCCGAACCACTCGCTCATTATTTGAGTCTTCATTTTATATCCGTGTCATCAGGGAAGAAAAAGTGCATTGATGTGATAACCTGCTCATTCAGTACATTCAGGACATCAGCTGACTTCAATTTATTGCCACGTTAATGTTGCTGAGCCTCGACCGAACCAACTGGAGCAACAACGCCATGGAGCTTACATGCTGTGATCAAGGATAAATGCTCTCCATTAACATATTAGTGTGTGACTTTTTTTTTTGTTTGTTTGTTTGTTTGTTTGTTTTTCTCTTGTCCGGGCAGTGTATTATAGTTTGTTGGCTTCATTAGGATGGAGTTTCGTTGGTAAACGCTACCTCACTATACCATCACCCTGGTTTTGGACGCTGCGAAATGTTACCCAAATCACCGTTCAAGCCTGCATTACTAACAAACGAGAAGTACAATGGACTCGGATATTTAAAACATAAGACTTCATATTTTTGTGGGTAAATCTTTTATTGATATCCACCTAAACCAGAGCCGGACATCAATGTTCTGCATTTGTGCACCTACTGAAAAAAAGTGCCCAAATAAGCATACAATAATTTTGGATGCGAATCCTTAGCATTATCATCAACCGCTTGAAGTCTGGAAACCACAGACATCATCAGAAACCATGTTTCCTCTCTTGACGTGCTTTGCAAGGTGTTCGAGAGGAGGACGTCTGCGGGGACATGGATAAGGGTGGAGGAATTGTTAGGCATTGATTGGCAGCAAGTTAGTAAAACCGATGGTGTATAAACCAGAATTTCGGTGCCTGCACCAACAGCGCTTCCCGGAGCAGACGCCCCCCAATGGCTGATCTCAGGCCCAGTGGGAAAACATGATGACTTGACGCTGCCTTCAGTTGCTGCTTGTTTGTGTGGTATTTCTACCTTCAGTTACTGACTCAGTCATTTAAAAAAAAAAAAAAAAAAAATATCTCCCTACATATATATCTATATCTATATGTATCTATCTTTTTTTTTTTTTTTTTTTTTTTTTTTTTTTTTTTTTTTTCCTTTTCTGCTGC
>JBCNYH010000016.1:17078035-17099994 GCA_039654325.1 Tandanus tandanus | reverse complement strand
GGAGATGGCAAAGGAGGGAGAGATGGAGAGGGGGATATGGGGGTGGGGGGGGGGGGAAGCGCGAGGTGATAGCAGGGAGAACACACACACACACACACACACACACACACACACACACACACACACACACACACACAAACATTCACACTCACTCCTAGGGGCAATTTGGAACAGCCAATTAACCTGTCTTTCCGTGGGAGAAAACCGGAGTTCCTGGAGGAAACCCATGGAAGTACGGGGAACTCCACATAGAAACGCCCAAGCCAGGGACTTGAACCCACAACCTTTTTGCTTTGAGGTGGAAGACTCTGTAACACACATACAAATATTAGCTTACAAAACATGAACAGTACTTTTAATAAAAATAAGATTAGTGCTGGTAATATGAGCTTACAAGTTCTGGTTGGTTCCCTGGGATTTTTTTTCTTCTTGAGAAAATGTTTGAAATATTAATTGCAGTAACCCAAAATGGTTCCTAGAATGTTTTGGAGACTTTCAGGACTTCTCAGGAATCATGCAGTAACCCATGACAGCTCATACAGCATTCCCCTAAAGTTCTTTTAATCTTTTAACCTCTTCAGAGCCCTGCAGAAACATTCACTGTATCAGAGAATCTTCCCCTAACATTGAGGAAATATTCTATAAACGTTTTCTAAACAAAAATGTTCATGTCTTCATCTTCATCTTCATCTTCTTCTGCTTAATCCAGGGTCGGGTCACGGCCAACCGGCTCACACTGCACCTGACATCTATAGCCCCTCAAATAGGTGGTGGGTCCATGGGAGGTCGGACCCATGTCTCCTCTTCGGGCTGGGCCCGGCCGGGCTCCATGGGCAGAAGCCCGACCACCAGGTGCTCGCCTTTTAGCCCCTCCCCCAGGCCTGGCTCCAAGGGGGGACCCTGGTCTTCTGAACCGCACTTAGTATGGACCTTCACCTGGGACCTGTTTGCCTTGGGAGACCCTACCAGGGGCATAATGCCCCTGACAACATAGCTCCCAGGGTCATTAGGACACGCAAATCCCTCCGCCACGATAAGGTGGCGATTTAAGGAGGGGGAAAATGATCATGTCCTGACACAAATCTGGTTTTTGTGTTAGAAGGTTCCCTTTTAAAAAAAATTACGAAATAAAAAAGGGTAGGCGCACTTATATTCTAACAAGCGGCTTCAATAAACATGGCATAATAATTACCCAAAATGAAGCCTAAAGGGTTCATGGTAACATGGTTGTGTAGTGGTTAGCAATTTAAAAATGTTGATGTTTGATTTAAATTTTTTGTTTTGTGAGAAGCGAATCAAACTGAGAAATGGCAACGCGATCTTTTCAGCACCACCACCACCAAAATCGGACTCCAGCATCGCCATGTGGATTTTTTCCAGCCCCGCCGTGTGGATGTATCCCAAGACTTGTCGGATTTATACATGGACCTACTGGGAAATTTATTCCTGCACCGCCACCTGTGGGATGGTTTCCTTCACCGCCGGCTGAATTTGGCCTTCCACCACCTGTGGGATTTTCCCCAGCACTTTTTTTTATTAAAAATTTTTTTTTTTAAATCAATTAAAATCTATTGATCAATAAAATATTTTTTAAATTAAAGTTTAAAATCAATACATCGGTACAGCAACTTTAAAATTATCAAAATATTATCAATAAATACACTTTATATTAATAAAATATTTGTAATTTTAAAATCAATTAAAATCTATAGATCAATTAAATATTTTTATACAATCAGTAAATTTTTAAGATGAATAAAATATTTTAAATCAATAATATAATTTGTTAGTCAATGCAAAAATTTTTAAATCATTAAAATAATTTAAGATCAATCATTTTTTCAAACTAATAAAAACATTTAGATCATGAAATAATTTCCCATGTCTCCCATGCGTGGGGGTCCACAGAACTACTTTGCTTGCTGGCAGCTCAGGTGGGCCACCTAGCCCCATTCTTCAGTGTGCAAGCCTGTCTGTCACCCTCAGAACCTCTTAATTCAGCGTCTTGTTCTTGATGTACTGGCCTGGAACGATGTTGAGGACTTATCTCAGCATCCTGTTGTAACAGCCGTCAAGAGCACTCAGAGGTGTTCAGCCATGACCCCAGGTATTTGTAGTCCTCTGATGGTAATTAAGGAGGGTGGTCTGGTGATTGACCAACGTCGATCACCTCAGCTTTCTTGGCATTGCGTGTCAGGACAATGTTTGCTCACCAAGGAGGCTGACGAAGTGTGTGGTCCAGGTACCAACTATTGCAAGCTCCTTGCCCCTCTTTGGAGCTTCTCCTTTCATTCATCTCGCTGATGATCTTCCAGGATTCAGCACATCTCATGTCGCCATGTGCTGCCTCCACTTTCTGGACCTCAGTTCCTCACTCTTGTGTCTATGGTAGGTACTATACAGCTGTGGTTTGGCTTTGTTGACCTCCTCCTGGTGCTCACAGTCTTCTTTGGGATTGAAGGCCAGACTCGCCCTCTTCGCCCTCTCTTGTGCATAAACTATGTCCGGGTGTTTGGTGCATTGAGGTGGCTTTACAAGCTCCTTCATCGGAACACACTCCTTCATTGCCTCTGCATAGAACGAGATAAAGTGCTCATAGCACTCTGTTAATTCTTCTTCCTCTGCCAGCACCTGGAACTGATTCCTCACTTCAATTTCAATTTCAATTTTAATTTTAATTTTATTTGTCACGTACAAAAACATACACAGTACAATATGTAGTGAAATGCTTGTTATGACTGTCCTAAAATTTGAAGAATAAAAACTATCAATATTAAGAAGAAAAAGAAAAGTAACAATAACAATAACTATAACTACTTGAAGGACACCAATAGCTAAAGGTTGAATATAAATATAAAAATGTAGAATATAAAATAAAATATAAAATAAAATATAAAATATAAAAAATATATAAATGTAGTGACGATTTTATTAGTAATACGTATATAAAGTGTAAGTGCAGTGTGCACTCAAGATGTCCAGTGAGTGGACTTCCACTGGACACTGTCTGTGCAGCTCTGTGTCTGCCGAGAATTCCTTCCAGTCATATGTGACTTTTTGAGGGCTTAGGTCGGACGTATATATAATGTTTTTTCTAATAGTAATATCTGTCGTAGTTTGCTTGTAAATAATCAATAAATTACTTTTTCATTCCACCCTCATGTCTCAATTGTCTTTTTTTTTTTTTTTTTTTTAAATAAAACACCATAAACATTTTTCAGTGTTTTCACATCTTGATACAATGTAGAAATAAACCTTCAGTCGGAACTAAAATCTTACATCCATATAAATAATTATGTGGTGTTATTGTAATGATAAATAAACAGATACCAGGTGCAGTTTTACTGATCAGATTTCATTCTTACAAGTGTTGGATAGAAGCATGTTGGCCAGTTTTTTAGTTTACAGGTGAATCTTGGGAACTAACACACCATGAGGAAGAAACTGAGTTCAGGAGTGTTTGGATAACCAGTTTCCATTTCCTTTATAATTAATGAAAATATTTTGCGTGTTTTAATAGTTTTTGATTGAACTTTATAGATTTTACAAATGCATAGTGAAAATAAATAGACACCACTCATTAGAGTTTATCTTTGAAACACTGAAGGACACATTTTTAAGTTTTATTTGTGTGAATCGTGTAAAAAGACGTGTACATTCAGATGGAGTTTTCCATTACTCAAGTTTACTATTCTAGTAATGATCCTCTTCATCTTCTTCCGTTTAATCCGGGATCGGGTTGCAGGGGCAACAGCCTAAGCAGTGAGGTCCAGACGTCCCAAACACACTCTTTTCTGTTTTTAGTATAAATAGATCTAGAACTTCAGCAGGCAGCACGGCGGTGTAGTGGTTAGCACGTCTGCCTCACAGCAAGAAGGTCACAGGCTTGGCTTGGTTTCCTCCCACAGTCCAAATAAGACATGCACTTTAGGCTAATTAGCTGTTCCAGGTTCCCCTAGGGGTGCATGTGAAGGGTAGTGTATGTTGGCCCCGCGATGGTCTGGGAAGCTGTTCAGTGTGTATCCCAGGTTCACCCAGTGTTGGCTGAGATAGGCCCCTAGCCGGACCTCCTACCCTATTATAAACCCTAGTAGGACTAAACAAATGTGTGAGAGAGTGAATTTACTCCTCATAAGGTTCTTTTTCTTTCTTTCTTTCTTTCTTTTAATTTTTTTAATGTATTTTATTTCTTTCTGTTGTGAGTTTATTTACTGTCTGTTTAGCTTCATTTCTCATTTCAATGACAGTGACAATCTGTTCAAAGTTTTTTTCACTCATTCTTTCTTTCTTTTTCTTTTTCATTGCTGTTACTTTCAATGCCTTTTTTGAAGAACTAAACTGTAAACTATAACATTAAAAAAACAAAACAACCCTTTCCTGGGGAGCCGTTTGAGAATTCTCCGTCATTAGTAAGCGACAGAAACCGGGCGCTTGTTTATGACGTCGAACGATTTCATTGGATGAACTCAGCGCGCGACCTGGGGAAGCTAGAAGTAAACAGTTTTGTAGTGTTGTGACTTACTGAGCGTTATTGAGGGTGTTTTCCGTTTGTTCTGTGGTTAAACGAAAACAAACAAACAAACGAGAAGCTACGGTTTTTGTAACAATGCCTAGTTAATTTTCTTTTCAGAATTAGTTCTGTGTAAGTGTATGAGGATGGACTGCGTTGCAACCGGAGGAAACGTCAAAGGTGACTTAGAAATGTGAATAACTTCATAATTAGCAACGTTAAGCATACTTCCATATCTCCTTTATATCCACTTTTAACCAACAAGTGTTATTTTTATATTGCTAAGCTAACAATTGCTGGTTTACAGAACATTCTCAGAACTTTTCTTGATGGAAATATAAGTTTAGTTCAAAAGAAAATTCTATTTTTTCCCCCATAACTTATAAATTAGAACTTCCCTTGAACCTTGAACTATGTCTCCATGCTTAGGTTCCTCTAATCTTATGGTAACCATCTCTGAACCATCCCTAGACAAATACTGGAACAAACCTTGGGTGTCATCTAACCAGACACAGTGATAATATAGCACATTGCATTGATGTGTACACATGATAATAAGAATTATAATGTTCATTCAGTACATAGAAACTGAAGAAACTCGGGCTGAATTTCAGGAGACACCAGAATAAGCATTACTATCGTCTGTAGCCAAATTTATGTATCGTTGCTTTTGCAGAATACACAGTAATGGAATACATGGTTTACAGAATATGTTTCAATCTGTATTCCTTTTCGATCAGCAAAATATTTAAAATTTTGGTCTAAATATAACGGAATATCTCCGGGACATTAGTGAATGCAAAATTAATACAAGATTAGGCCAGTAAGATGAGTAATATTAATAATAATAATAGTAATAATAATAATAATACCCATTTGGCAAACCTTAAGACCATGAATAAAAATTTCAGGAATCTTTCAGAGTATTACTTTGTGGTTGCAAAAATAATACAGTAAAATAATAATATAATAAAAGCCCTTTTTTTTTGGCCAATAATCTTTATCATTTGTCTGATCATTTTTAGAGAATTTGCATAAACAGTGCTTGCGTTGTTCACTGTAATAATGTTCTGAAATGGTCCCTAAAATGATATAAACAAATACCAATGTTGGGGAAATGGTTTGATATTTAATCTGTTATTATATTTATATAGTATATTTGGTGTATTGTTGAATGTACATTGTCTTGCAGTGCTGGCCAAAGCAATACACTCCCTTTCAAGAATTGGAGAAGAGCTTTACTTGGAGCCCACTGAGGATGGGGTTAGTGTTTATACCTGTATGGCCATGGGGTTTTATCTACACTCATTCTGTTGATTAAGGGAATGAATGTATTATGTTTTGAGTGTGATGTCTGGATATTTCTATTGATTTATCCATATCTTTTTGTGTTGAGGTTTATGTATATCCAGTGCTCATGTTTTGCAGCTAACCCTACGTGCAGTCAACTCATCCCGATCAGCGTTTGCTTGCTTCCTGATGTCTCCGCTCTTCTTCCAGAGGTACCAGGCTCCTCCAGACCAAGTGTTCCGCTGCAAAATGCCTGTCAAGGTAACAGGCAATGGATTCTCAGGATTCCACTCTCTTGTCACTCTCTTTTCTCAAATCTGTGATATAATTTTTCTGTGTGCCATTCGGTTATGTTATATTTTGCATTTGAACTTATGTATATGAGCAGTGACAATAACAATGAATCTATACACCTCTAGTGATTTGCCATTTTATAGATTCAGCATTTTATTTTGTTTCTCTTTCTCTCTCTGTCAGAGTGTACAGACGGTGTTCAAGTCCCTTTCGTCTCTCGAGCGCTCCGTAGAGAAGTGCCGAATTGAAATGAACAATGAGAACAGTCGTCTGAGAATCACACTGCACTGTAAACATGGTAAAAACAAACTCCTAGATATAATGGTGCTTTTACTTAAGAAATGTTTATTTAATATTTATGGAAGCAGCCTCTAGTGACGGTGCTTTGTAACAGTCAGTCATGGGAAAAATTTCAGGACAGAAATCTTGTCATGTAGCATGACTAGCTGTGTATTTTCATCTTCATCTTAAAAAAAAAAAAAAGAAAAAGAGTGAAGTAACAGCTCTTTAAACATAATTTGGAACAGCCAATTAGTCTAATGTGCATATCTCTAGACTGTGGGAGGAAAACAGAGTACCTTGAGGAAACCACTGGGAGAACATGCAAACTCCACACAGAAACGCCCTCGCTGATCCCAGGACTTAAACCCATGACCTTTTTGCTGTGAGGCAAAAGTGTTTACCACTATGCCACCATGCCGCCTAATAACTGTACTTGATAACAGTAATATACAAATGTAAGTTTTGGAGGAATATTGTGGTATAAGAGGAAGAAAATACTCTGGGACCTGCTGTATATGTAAAAAAAAAAATTATAAAATAATTATCATTTCAACCACCCATTTATATGCAGAAACAAGTAATAATAAGCAATTTATTTATTAATACTAGTCAATTTGAAAAGTATAAAAATGATACCATGAATTATTATTATTATTAATAATGATGATGATAATAACAATATTTACTATTTTATCCACCAACTAACCAGCTACTTTAATAGTAATTGCTAATAATTGAACAAAACTATTAATAAAGTCTAAAATAATAATGGGCGCAGTGGTTAGCATGTCCGCCTCAGTTTACATGTTCTGTCCTCCCACAGTCCAAAAACATGCACAGTAGGCTAATTGGCTGTTCCAAATCACCCCTAGGTGTGAGAGTGAGTATGAATGGTTGTGTGAGTGTTGGCCCTGCGATGGCCTGGCAAGCTGTCCAGGGTGTACCCCGCCCTCGCCCAGAGTCAGCTGGGATGTGTGCCAGCCTCCCCGCGACCCTAATTAGGAATAAGTGGCTTAGAAAATGAATTAAAATAATAATGATCATCCTTAATATTATTATTACTTGTTACATTTTAAATTTTATGGAATTTGGAAGACCCCCTTATCCAGAGTGACTTACATTTATCATTTTTAAACAGCTGAGCATCTGAGGGACCCAACAGTGGCAGCCTGGTCCTACTGAGGCTTGTACCTCCTGGGATCAAAAAACAACCACTGCCCTATTATTACTATCATTAATTATTATTATTATTATTATCATTATCATTATGCCCCCACGTGCAATTCTCTATCATTTGTCACACATCACGTTTTACTTAGAGGAGGAAGTAGAGAGAATGGGGAGAAGGGAAAGCAAGGGAATAGGGATAGGGAAATGAAAGAGAAAAAACATATAAGATGTAAGGATAACAAAAAAAAGGATAACAAACTAAAAATGGAAGAAAGGAAACAAGTGGAGAGGAATGAGCAAGAGTGAGTGAGTGAGGAGGATATAAACAGGAAATGATGAGAGACATGTGTATAAGTGAAGACAGACATTTGTGAAGGAAATGAGGTGACAAGGAGGGAAAATGAGATGGAGAGGAGAAAGATAAGGTAATGTGAAAATAAAAACAGAACTGTGTGTGTGTTTCAGGTCTTTTAAAGACACACAACCTGTCCTTTCAGGACTGCGAGAGCTTGCAAGCAGTATTTGACAAGGACAGCTGTACCAACATCCTCCGAGCCCAACCCAGGTCCTCCTTCCTTCCTCCGTTTCTCTTTCAGTATGCGCCTCTCACTTTCTTCTATAGCGTCTCCCCTGTCCTGTGTGTGCAGGTTGTGGGTGGATACAGTTCTGCATTTCCCGCCCTCTCTGGAGGAAGTGAGTGTATCAGTGAACAGAGATCGAGTTTGGCTCAGGAACCATGTGGAAGCCGATGCAGGTGATGTGCCGGGTTTCCCTTGTATTTTCAGTTCTGTAAAATGCCTTCGCAAAAAGCGTACACTGTTCCTTCTTTATCTGACCTGGTGGTGGTGTGGTGGTGATTTGTGGTCATTGTGGTGTAACATGTTTCAGGTGAGTTAAAAAGCACCCCTCCCACCTCTCTTCAAGCCTGAACTCGGGTCTGCCTTCCTCACCTTGAGCTCTCTCTGGTATAAATGATGCTTCCTAATCACATGATCACCAAACATGCGCTTCCTCCAAGGCATTTGATGCTAGCCAACTACATTTTTTTTCGTACTGCTACGCATGCATATTCTGGAGCGGTGTAACACTCTCTGAGGAAAGCAGTATCCACCCCTTTGTATGCATGACCTCACAGACACACATGATTGGCTGGTAACTGCTTAAGTGACAGGGTAGCGAGCGTATGTCATCCCTACCTCCCTGAGAGCTCGACCAGTTAGCTCTCATGGGCTCCCGGCTACAGATGGCTGTGTGTATAACCCGTGGCTCAAACTCATGAACTCCAGGGTGATAGAGGACTGTTTCTGTAGCGAACAAATGGAGCATGGCATAGACATGCGAAAGATGATCTCGCATTATTAGTCACGATTAACAAAAGAGACATTTACATATACAGCATTTGGCAGATGCTCTTATCCAGAGCGATTTACAATTGTCTTTTTTTTTTTTTTTTTTTTTATACAACTGAGCAATTGAGGGTTAAGGGCCTTGCTCAAGGGCCCAACAGTGGTGAGTGTGGGGATTGAACCACTGATCTTCGGATCAGTAACCCATCGCCTTAACCACTAAGCCACCACTGCCCCTAGAGACCTATGGAATGCTTCAGTAAGCCTACAGGAATGAACCGGGTGAGGTGTTTTGAGTGGCGTTCACATTTCATGAGGGCAAAATGTCAAAAGAGGATGGCTTTGCAACCATTTTTGATGCACAATGCCACTCAAAACACCTCGCTGAACTCACTGATTCATAGCCGTAGCCTTGCTGGAGCATTTCAAGGGTCTCCGCTGCCAATTTCCTGAGTTTGACCCAGAGTTTCATGTACACTCTATAGAAATGTGCATGTGCTATTGTCAAAAAAAAACGTGTGTAACACAGGTCCCCATGTTGAGAGTTATTGCTCACTTCTGCTGTATGCACATGACCATTTCATGCACTGTTTATTAACTACAGGAACAGATCCCAAACTTCTTGATCATACATCATATTGAATAGTTTTATATTCAGATGTTCTTGGAAAAAAGGTGTGCGATTAAATATCAAAATTATTTTTTTCCTTATCAGACTCCTCAAAAGCCATGATGACCGAGTTGTGTTTGTGCGCTGAAGAGTTCGATGAGTTTACCATTGGCTTTCAGACCAGCATTACATTCTGCCTCAAAGAGCTCAGGGTAAACATGCACACACACTAGCACTACTCCATTTGTATCAGGATAATGATCTACAGATAGGTGACAAAGTAGGGATAAGAAAACAGCATAGTGTCTAATTATTGTCTTTGTGCCTCGATCAACTAATATTAAAACAATTTAGCATCACTTCTACAAGTCTATGGATCTGGTCCTCCTTCGAGAAATTTCCTCGACTGGGGTTTTGGGAGGCAAATAGCAACATTTTCAATTACAGCATTTTCAACTCCTGCGCATTCGGAGGAGGCCCAACACTCGGAGGGAAAGCGCCCTTTTTGTACGAATGAACTCGCAGACGCCCATGAATTGGCTGGTGATCGCCGTGAGTGAGTGCTCTTCCATGAGAGCTCAGCCTGTTAGCTCCCATGGTCTCCCGGTCGTGTCGCGGATAGCTGCAACTAGCATCAACCTGGATTCGAACTTGCGATCTCCAGGTTGATAGTCATGCACCTTGTCAATGAAGTCTAGCATTTTCATCTTTGTTAAACCATTCCGTGAGTTGTCATGCCTGGTAGATGGGGGTGGAGTCATTCTGAAAGAGACCACACCCATCACAGTGGAAATGTTTCATTATATTATAGGTTAAAGGCTCTTTAACCTATAATACTTTAACACTTCACTCTATGGGACAAGCTATCAAAAATAAATTCCCCCCCCCCCTGCATAAGCAATGGGAAATGCATAATGTTAATATATTAGTGTGTTAATATTTCAAATATCTCAGTGGTTAAATGTTGATAGTGTGAAATGACTTTAGAACGCTGTATGTTAATTTGAACCCTTTGTCCGTGGCTCACAGGGCTTGCTGGTCTTTGCCGAGACGGCAGGTCTTCCCATCTCCATGTACTTTGATGAGCCTGGCAGGTAAACATTAAAACCTTAACCACAGATTTTGTTTTCTATCTTATTCTACAACGTGAGCACTTGGCGAGTGCAAACCTCCACCAAGCCCAGCACATGACCCGATATGTCAAAAATCATCCTGTCTCACAATGTTAGAGTCCCTTAAAAAAAAATTCCGGGATGCAGAATTTTAATCGGATCATCCCCAAAACGGAGACTTTCCCATCCAAAGCCCACCCCTGGAAGAAATTTGATGTTTTGAATGTGACTTTTTGCGTTGTCCTGCTAACAAACACAAAGCGAGGGTAAAACATAACCTCCTTGGTGGAAATAATTACTTTACAGTGCATGTATTGTGTGTGTGTGTGTGTGTGTGTGAATTAGCCCCGTTGTCCTGAGCGTGTCCGACACCATCTTAGAGGCGAACTTCGTACTCGCAACTCTCTCTGAAGATGCACACCAACGCAATCATAACAACAACAAAGCCGATGGGTAAGGCAATGTTTGTGAGCAACACTTACTATGAGCAACATTTACTAATTACTTACGTTACTCCTTATTTACTTTTTTTCACGCTCTGCTTCTCACTGTCTCCCAGGCCTCAAGCCGAGCTCCCACCCGATGACTTCATGTGTGACGACATTGACTCGTACCTCATTGCCATGGAAACCAGTGACCTTGCCGGACCGTCAAACGAACCTCAACCTCAGAAGTCCTCGACCAATCGCAAAAGCCGAGAGCCCAGTAAAGAGGAAGTCTATGATGATGAGGAAGAGGAAGAGGAGGAGGATCAGGAGGAGTTAGTGGAGAGACCACCTAATAAAAAGGTATTAATATGTTATGTAAGGGATAATGTACGTCGTTTCACAATATTGACCAGCTCGCTTTACAGGATCCTGATTATACTACGGCTACTCACTAATGAAATCAATAATTAAAACTGATTTATGATTAATAAAATGATTTGATTGCTCACACTGACTAACAACTATATGTTATCAAGAAATTGACCAATCAGAATCAAGCATTCATATGAGCCCTGTAATAATGTATTTTACTTTCATTCTATCATTCGCAGTTCTGCTCGCTTTTCTTCGGCTCCGTGCTGCCAACTTCCTCTCAGCTGACCAATCAGACAGTGCAGAGCCAGGAAGTGCTGGCCAGTGACAGCGAGGACGAGAAACTGTCAGATTAAACGCTCCAGCAGTGATGCACCATGAAACCAAGAGTGAAAGAGGGACAGCTTGTACCACGAAACGTACAGAACAGAAAGTGCGTCTGCTTTTCATGCGACGTCATTTCTTTATCGTTCTTTCACAGGTTGTTGTTCTTTTTTTAAAGTTGAATCAGTGGCGAAGCGGTCAGAAGGCGTGACCACCCAAATCATTGTACTGAACTGACATTTATATATATATATAGAACTTTATTTCTATGTTGAACACAGTGGAGTTGACTAAAAGGTGTCAAGAATACACAACGTCATCCCTGACCGCCTGTGGTAATCTCAGACTCCTCAGAGCTCCTTACAGCAGCCACTTAAACACCCACTTAAATACACATAAATAAGTCTCCTGTGTTAAAGACAGTGTCTTTAAATGGCTGATTTTTATTTTATAAAAAAAAAAAAACATTTAGTACCACTAAAGCATCACTGGCTTTTCCTTGAGGTTCAGTACTGATTCAGAAAATCCCAACATTCAGATCTCCAGGAAAATTTCATTAAGGAGCTTTCGGTAAATGTTTTTTTATGTTGTTCAATTATTTATTAGAGGACGTAAATGTCAATACATACATGTCACATACATAGTTTTCCCCTTTTTCCACCCTCCCGACATATTAAGTGCAAACATATACAGCTTCACTTGTATATTAGCGGCTTCCTATGAACCTCCCACCCATGATCTCCCCCCAGTAAAAATAAAACTAATATAAAAAATAAAAGTTAAGGTCGGCTGCTCTGCACACTCTCTTTAACTAACTGGTGTATTGCCTCCCATGTCTGCAAATTCTTATGGCTGGCCCCATGCACACAAGCCACAGACCATTCCATTGAGACCATTTCAAGAAATGAGTTGGCCCACTGCTGCCAAGCCAAGGAATGTGGTTGCCACCTGAGGGCCAGTGCCACCTGCGGTTGCCACCTGAGGGCCAGTGCTGCTGGATTCTTAACCTGATTTGGTCAGAAGGTAGTGAGTAGCTTTTTTTATTACATGGCTCATTTGAATAATCAATTCAGATTGGTTGATTAAGTTATAGCAAAATAACAGCGTTGCTAAGTTCAACAGACCGTTGCTATGAAGCATATCATTAGCTGAAGCAATCAAATCATTTATAAATAAATATTTTGTAAGTATCTGTGTAATAAGTGGGATAACGTACACCGAGTCAGGGTCAGTACTCAAGTTCAAAATAAGGGTTTATATTAATGCATTCCTGCTAATGGCTTGAAAGTGTAGTGCGCAGGGATGTGTATAGTGGACGCTTCATGTAGTTTAATGTTGATAATAAATGCTTAGATTATTTATGTTGTAAGACTTGTGAAAAGGAGACCTTTGTTTATTCATGGAAGGAGTCTCCAGTGTCCGAGCTTTGTTACATTCTTGTCATATTAATTTATAAAGAGAACAGTCTATCTGTTAGAAATAGTCATTCATACATTAATTATAAACAGAAGAAGCAGGGTGTGAACATGATGTGGGGTTAAATAAAAATGGAGGCATTTTGGCTGACAAGTGGCGCAACAGAAAAGCATTTGTCCTATCAGATCTACAGATCGTAGACTAGGATCCCGTGTGATGCCATAGCCATCTATAAGACCCAAGAGACCTCTGGGAGGGAGGGATGGCATGGCATACCTTCTCTTCCCTGTCACTCATAGCGATACTTACCAATGGGCGTCAGTAAGCTCGTGCATTCGAAGGCAGGCAAATAGCGCTCTGCCGAGCGTGTTGCAACGCTTCTGATGCATAAACAGCATGAATTCGGCTGGAATCGTGCCTTGGCGGAAGCGCATCTATCATGAGGCAAGAGGAAAGGATCTCTGATGGGTGTGAATAGACCCTGACTAAATAAAGAAAAATCTGAGAAAAATGCTTATTACAGATGATGTTTTTATTGTTGGCAATTTGCAGGCGGGTGGCAGCATCGCATGTCACGGAGGGGCTTATGCTTACGCCTCTCCCTTGGGGGGGACACGGACCCCACCAGGGTGTGGATCCACCTCACAGCAAGAAGGTCCTGGGCTAGGGCATTTTTGTGTGGAGTTTGCCTGATCTTTCCATGCTTGTGAGGGTTTCCTCTGGGGACTCACATACAGTCAAAAAAAACACAAAATGCACATTAGGCTAACTGGCTGTTCCAAATTGCCCCTAGATGTGAATGTGAGAGAGAATGGTCGTGTGTGTGTGTGTGTGTGTGTGTGTGTGTGTGTGTGTGTTGATCCTACAATGGGCTGGCGAGCTGTTCAGGGTGTACCCTGCCTTCGCCCAGTTTCGGCTGAGATAGGCACAGCCTGCGCACGAGGTAAGAGGGAGCGGGAGCGGTTCGGCAAATGAGTGAGTGTGCGAGTGGTTTTGGTGTTCCACGCCACCCCACTGTTGATTATTTTTCTACAACAGCATGCCCTGTGATGTTTTTTTTCCTACTTACAGTAACTAATACACTTGGCGGGTCAGACTTCCATGTTTTAAGGATAGACGGTAGAGAGTAGCATTAAAATAACAAAATCAGCACTCTTTGCTTTAATGTACTGTATATACACAAGATGCTAACAGAACGAGCGATGAGTTTTACAAATGTTTCTCTATGAAGCAGTATGAAATTAATATTATTATTATTATTATTAATAATAATACAACATGCCATGATTTTCATCAAGAAGCTCCACTTCCCGTGAACCACAGTTGGAGTTTGGGATAAATGTTGCTGGAAGTTGTATTTTGTTTCCCAGTTTTGTATAACTCCGATAGCCCATGATGTGGTACTGTGGCATAGTGGTTAGCATGTCCACCTCACAGCAAGAAGGTCCTGGGTTCGATCCCCGGGCTCGGTGAGGGCGTTTCTGTCTGGAGTTTGCATGTTCTCCCCATGCTTGCGTTGGTTTCCTCCGGGTACTCTGGTTTCCTCTCACAGTCTAAAGACATGCACGTTAGGCTAACTGACTGTTCCAAATTGCCCCTAGGTATGAGTGTGAATGGTTGTGTGTGTTGGCCTGTGTGTGGTCTGGCGAGCTGTTCAAGGTGTACCCCGGCTTCGCCCAGTGTCAGCTGAGATAGGCACCGGTTCGGCAAATGAGTGCGTGGGATGAGCGATAGCCGGTGTTCTTTACATTTTTTCTCTCCATATAGCTACAATTGTCAACAAATGTCAGTCTACTGTTCATTCAGAAGAAGCTCTCAGAGTAAGAGTTCCTTTTCCGTGCAACCGTCTGAGGGCCGCTCGTCCCAGAAAAAACATCATCGGCGTCGCCATGCTTCCTACTGAGCACCTGAAAACTCTTCCCTCTGGTCTGAGGCTTTTTCCTCTCCCTTTCCTTTCCCCTCTCCTTCTCCGCTTTTTCCAGCTTCTTCCTCTCCTTCTCCTCTTCCTTTTCTTTCCTCTCCTGCATCCTCCTCCGCCGTCTCCTTTCTTTAGAGCTCAGCTTCTCCTCCCCCTCACTGAAGTCCTGGATGACTATTTTAGGGATGGTGGATTTGGAAGGCGTGTCTGCCCTGAGTCGATGGAACAGACCCCGGCGTTTGGGTTTGTCCGACTTTGATTGCGTCGGGAGACCGTGTGTTTGTGGATCCTCCGGTTTGAAGCTTTGTGTTTGTGTTGCCTGTGTGACGTCTGAGTCTTCCGCCTTGGTGGTCTGGGGACATGAGTCTTGTTTGCCGCATTGTTGCGGGTCCCGGAATGTGTCCTCAGAGAGGATTGTGGGATAGGAAGTGTGCGTGGTGGAGGACCTGCGAAGGCGGAGCTGAGGGAGTGGGTTTGAGCCAGAAGGAGACGAATTAACCAGGTTTGACTCGTTTGTAATATTTATCGCTATTTCCACTTCTTCCTTCTTCTCTGGCTGTTTACGCTCAGGATTGCTTGACCTACTGGTTCTCTCAGGTTCCTCATGCTCAGGTGTGGAGATTTTGTTGACCTCCACGTTTTTTTCCTGTGTCTCCTGAGGAGTCTCTGATTCTCCAGAATGTTCCATCGTTATTTCCAGTTGAACACAAGGCGGAGATGCTGCTGTTTCTGGTTCTTCTCGATCCTCTGTGGAATTATCACTTCTTCTTTTTCCTTCTTCCATGACTGCTTCCTCTGCTTCCTCTAATGGTGTATCACTAATCTGTATCACTTCCTCTGTATCTCCGGAGTGCTCTCTCTCGCCTTCCTGCTCTTGCTGTGCCTTTTCCACATCTGTATGGCTTCTGCTTTCAGAGAAGTCGTCTATCACACGAGCTTCCTCTTGAACGGAGGGTGCTCCTAACTGTACGTCCTCCTGACCTTCTGGAATTTGTACATTTGAAAGCGTTTCCTTTTCCGATTCCAAACTTTGTTCGACTTCATTTTTTTGTCTGCTGTCTTCCTGTTGTTGCTGCTCATCCTTAGACACGTCGTCTTCTTTTATCAGACACACTTTAAGTTTCTGTTCTTCATTATCCCTATTTGTTACTTTCTCTTTATCCGGTATTTCCGCTTCCTGTTCACTGCTGTTTGTCTGTCTTTCCTTATCTTCAATTATTTCTACTTCCTGTTTGCTGCTGTTCACCTTTATTTCCACTTCCTGTTCACTACCCTTTGTGTCTAATTCCTTTACTTCCTGTTCACTACCCTTTGTGTCTAATTCCTTTTCTTCCTGCATTTCCACTTCCTGTTCACTACCCTTTGTGTCTGATTCCTTTTCTTCCTGTATTTCTACTTCCTGTTCATTACCCTTTGTGTCTAATTCCTTTTCTTCCGGTATTTCCACTTCCTGTTCACTACTCTTTGTCATTATTTCCTTTTTTTCCTGTATTTCCACTCTAGTGCTGACTAGATGAATTCCTCCTTCTTGTTCTTGGCTATTTGTTTCTATTTCCTCTTCCTGTTTACTTCTATCCATCTGAATTTCCTCTTCATGTCTACTGTTCATTCCATTTTCCTGCTCCTGTTCACTAGTACAGATTTGTATTTCCTGCTCCTGTGTGACATCCACTTCCTGTTGGGTGATATTCACTCCGTCTTCTTGCGTGCTGATATTAGGCTCAGGATTACAGGTGTGAATTTCCATTTCCTCTTCCTGTTTACTTCTGTTTTCCTGTGTAGCCTCTTCAAGTCTGGTTCTTGCATCCTTGTCTTCCTCTTGTTGGGATGATTGCGGTTGCTCTTGTTGTGTTTCAGCCTGCGGTTGCTCTTGATGTGTTAAAATTTCTTCACCTTGGTCATGTCTGGGAGTTTGTACTTTCATTTCGTCATCTTGGCATGTCTCAGTGCCATGCTGGTTTTCTGTTTCCTGTTGACTGTTGACTGTTTGTGAATCATCTTTCACGCTGGAAGGCGGCCTTGTTTCTTCACGTTCAACGGTTTCTGTAAGTGACGGAGCAGCGGTGGCGTCCGCTTCGTTCTCGTCTTCCTCGAACACAGTGGCACTCTGATTTGATGATTCAGAACTCGCCTGTGGTTCCGTAGCTGCTACACGCTGTGTGTTCACGGTTGTGTTACGTTCTTTGTGTAAGTGTGTACTGCATCCCTGTGGTGTCTTGTGTGTCTTTGCTTGTAGCTCTCCGGCTACACCGCACACACTTGCCCTCCTTTTCTCTTCATCATCGCTGTCCTGTTTTGAGAATCCTCGTCCCTCCCAGTCCTCAGTCGCTGCCTTACTTCCTCTCTTCCTCCATTTTTTACGAAGGACTGCTGGAGAAAGAGACGACTGCGAACGCATCAGAGAAGCACCCAGGCTCACGTTTTGTTTTTCCTTCTTTTCGTTCTCCTTCTTCCTTTCTTTCCCTTTCTCCCATATCATATAGTATCCATGGCAACGATCTCGAGGATCAAAGGTTGAGCCTGGGCGCTCTTTCCTCCATTTCTCTAACTCCTTTTCAGTTTGTCGCTGGAGCTCTGCTAAGGACAGGGGGACCGAACACACCTAAGATAAAGAAGAGGGGAAAAAATGAGTTTCATGTCTGTATTGTTTTTACTACTATTGGTTGTTAGAGCTTTTCTGTGGGTTAAGGGTAAATGAGTCATGGTGCATCCTGAGTCTATACTGGAAACGTTGAGGGCGAGCTAGAAACCACCCTAGACTGAATGTCAGTCCATTACAGGGCATTATTTACACACATGCTCATTCATACCCCATCTAACATAACCAACCCTGTTTAAACATTTCATGCCTAGATAAGACATGACTGCTCTGTGATTGGTGAAACACATCAATGCTGCTGTTATTGTTGACATTTATTTAAATAATCTGCATTTTAAGGGGTGAAAATGGCTCAAAACACCATCAAGTCGTAGTGAAGCTTGCAAATTTAATGTAGTCAAATGTTTGGTACTTACCTAAATCGTAAAATTTAGATAAACATTAGAAAAAATGTTAACGCCTTCTAATAAGAGCATGGTGTCTACCATCTGTCCTAGTAAGGTAAAGTCTGTTGGGCTTTTTCACCTGAGCCTAGACGCCTAGAACCTGGCGCATCAGAGCCGGATCTTATCCCCGGGTTCTGTAGCGTGAAGCGACTAGGAGTTCATCTCCTCCTGGATGGGACAGTAGTTCATCGCAGGTTGCCTTCCCAGTATTTTTTACTCGTACCCATTTATACTGCTGGGTGGACAGAGGCACACTTGTGGTTAAGACTTTGCCCAGGGATCTTAGTACGGTGGTGGTCTAATGGACATTTGAACCCACGGCCTCTCGGTCACAAGCCCTGCACCCTAACCACTACACCACCGGCCCCACTCATCTCTCCTTGTCCCTGCCCTTTATTGGGAGTCTCTGATACTGTATATACTGATCGAAACAAATCATTCACAAATGCTTATGCCCCCACCCTCACCCTGCCCCCATCTTAGTCTCTTACCCACTTTTTAACATTTTTCAGAATGATTACACATTTATCAATTTACACATATATATTTATATCGGAAACATATTTGGGATAGTTTCAGGTATTTTGTGTGTCTGTTGAGATGTAATTGGACTGTATTTTTTCCCCCCTTTATGAACTCGCAGTGGTTGTTTGTTTGTTTTTTTTCTCATGTACAGAGCTCCTGGGGTTCCACAGAGGCTGGAGTTTCTCCTATAAGCAGCTATTCTGATTACAGCTACTGTAATGTGAGGAATTCTTCACCAAATCTATCTTAAAAAATGCTCTGATTAATAAATAAATGATTCCAGTTTGAGCACTATGGTCCCACCCAAATCGCTCACCTCCTGAATAAAGGCGTCGGCTTGTACATGTTGGACACGCCCCCTAACTGACCGCAGTCTCTCCAGAGTCTCCATCTGGCCCTCACACTCTTTCCGTTGTCGAGCCTCTCCTAAGCACCGCCGCACTAAAACCACAGCCACTTGAAACAGCACACGTACACCTGCAACACACACACACACACACACACGTATCAGTCACACACATGAGTAGCAGTCTCACTTGCATATATACAATAATACATCAAATCTGTACCAAGCATCCCCCACCGTTGCAGAAGAAGAGGTCCCAGACTCGGAGTAACGTATTGAAGGGCAGATGGCGGCTATACAGGCACATCAGCCAATCAGTAGCAAACATAAGAGGCTCCACCCCCTGTCTCTGCATATGCTTGTATGCAGCTGGACACGTCCGTTTTAGCACGCCAAAGAGAACTGCAGCATCAAACAAAACTCCCTCCTACGGATACAGAAAGTGCAATCGACCATAAGAACAATAATGTTTTCTCCCCCTGTGTGTTATGACCTTCTGTAATTCTGCCCTACCAGCAGGGGGCTGTAGTAGCCTGGAAGGTAGAGCTCGCTGATCTGTACCAAACACCAGAAAGCTTCCTGAAATTGACATAGAAAACCCAGTTTAAAGGTTTAGCAGTTATATTAGCAGTTTATCGAATGCCATACCTCCACGAGCCACCAAACAGCTTCATACAGATATGTACCTCTATGGGCATGTTCATTAGTAGCACTGCTGCCACAGGACCCTGCGCCTGGCAGTACCCTTCATCAGGGCGAAACTGCGTGTACGCCTTCAGGACCTTCAACAAACCCTGCTGACTTCTCACATGCAAGCAGAAAGAAATATTAAAAAACAAACATTTGTATTAGCTTCACTATAACCCCACTGTAATAAAATCAGAGATGTCGAAACCAGTTGAGCTGATACGCGCCTCTAGACAAGCATGTTGTTACAACTCACAGTCTGCTAGCTGTCCGTTCTGTGTGTATTCTGGAAAAAATCCAGTGTTTGTACAAAGGCCTGGCTCGGATGTGAGCCACACAACACTAGTCCAGCCAATCAGCAACAGAGGGTGTTTTTGCTCATGCAAAACACAAACACACCCTGTTTCCGATTGGCTGAAGGGGAGATGGGGGAGTTTTTGTTAGTGTCGTTGCCTTGACAAGGTGCATTCATTATTTTTTTTTTTTGGTGGGGGGGGCCCTTTAAAAGGAGCACTGAGGGGAAGTGTGTATTAGTTTGGCTGTTAAGGTTAACAATCTTTGTTCAGAATCAATGATGTAAAATATCTGACACTAAATCTATAAATCTTGACTGTCAATCTCCCATTGCTAATTTAACCACACACACACACACACACACACACACACACACACACCACTACCTAACTGAGGTGTATCTTTCTTGAAATAGTTTAAAAGTGATAGATCATCGTCATCATCTATCGGGTTCACCAGCATGATGTGTTGGTAGTTGGTAAGTTGTCAGAACAAGCCGGATTTATCGATGGACATGAATGTTTGTTAAAGAGAGGGACACAGTGTTTTTACCCAGGGCTGTCCTTGGATTGAAACATCTCATGGAAGGGAAATTGTCGGTCTGTGTCTCTGTTGATGACATCAATCCAGCTTTGTTGACCCGGGGACGATTCCAGAGTCTTGCAGCGAGAAATGAGTAGAGGAATGAAATACAAATTAGAAATAACAGGACAGAAAACGGTCTTTCTTTCTAACGCTGGTAATTAACAGTAAAAATAATTTATCTAACTCAAATTAGTTTTATTGAACAAATGAGGAATCCGACATTTAAAGTTTTGCTAAAAAGTGCTAAAAAAGGGTTCTTTGGATCGGTAAAGGTGCTAAGGGGGTTCTATGTAGAACCCTTAAAGGTTCCCCCAAATAGAGCAACTAAGTAAGTGAGGCTTGGCAACAAATCCATACTCAGGACTATCCCACGGTGTAGATGACAGTCCTTTGCGTTCTCAGGTTTCCTCACACCTATCCCAAAGATGCTGGTCGATGTACTGGCCAATTTAATCACTCCTAGGTGTAAATAAAGTGTGTGTTCATGGCACCCTGAGACGAAATGGTATGCCATCTAGTGTGTTTTCTTGACTCTGGCCCAGGATTCCCAGGTTAAACTCTGGTTTCACCACACAGCTAAACTAGATGAATCAGTTACTGGGATGGATGGATGGATGGATGCTTGCTCCTTAGGCATCTGAATGTTTGTAATGAAATTGTAGGAACAGGTCTTTGAATGGCAGCTAGAATGACAATATAGACTGACCTGCATAATGTGATGACTATGGAGAAAACTGTTTTCTAAAATAATAAAATGTCTGCGAGGATGTACAGACAGCCAATGATTACATCCTTTCCTTTTCTTTCCTCCGCTGCTCAATAGCACATAATGTTCCATGCGCTCACCTTGTAGAGATTTTTGTTATTCTCTTTCCTCTGTTTCGCTCCACACAGCAGGGGCCAACACTTAGACCTGACAGATGCTGGGATTCCCTTCTGACATTGACCTTTGATCTGTAACCATGAGATGATGATGATGATGATGTAGAAGATTTAGGGATTCTGACAGTGTTATAAATCATGGGTGTAATGAGCATTTCTGTCTTCTCCACAAACATACCTTGTGCTTCTTCTCGAGAACCTGATCCCACTGACTCATAAGGTTGATCCATTTCATTTCCCGGTGTCTCACCAACTCAGGACAGGGCTCATCACTGCTGGTGACACAAGTACAGCATGTAAACAAGACTGTTGTAAGGCATAAGTATACTTATTACTGCTCTTGTGGTACTAAAAAGAAATTAGTACCTATGAAAGTTTTAGAAGAATTACAGTTCTGTGTTAAACTAGGTGGCACGTACAGTATACACATTTTAAAGCCCAATTTCTTACTAGACAAGCTGATTCTTACTAAAGAAAAAGATACACATGCATGGAACTGTCTGGCTTTCTGACACAATCACTC
>JBCNYH010000016.1:17061894-17072542 GCA_039654325.1 Tandanus tandanus | reverse complement strand
GGGGGGTGGGGGGTGTTGTAAAAACCCCCCCCCCCCCCCCCCCCCCCCGGTGCATCTAACTGGGTTATCAAAGGCCAGCCATGTATCTCAGTGACTCGTCATTGCTGTTGTTCATAAAGAGTAGGCCATTGGGTTGTTGTCAGCGTGCTTCTGACCTGCGATGGCCTGGCGAGCTGTCCAGGGTGTACTCTGTCCTCACCCAGAGTCGGCCGAGATGGGCGCTAGCCTCCCTGCGACCCTAATTAGGGTTAAGCAGTTCAGAAAATAAATAAATGGATGAATGAGTAAACAGGTATAAGTAAATCTTTTACACTATCATTGAACATGATATAATTTAAGTCAAAGTATAACGTTTCTCTGTTTATCTGTGTTTTGTTGTCATGTATAGTACGTATGGGGTGGGGGGTGGTATGATGTCTTGTGTCTTAGTGGTGATCACACTAGAGGTGCGATAGAAAAATGACTAATGCGAATTGATTTTTTGCGATTTTTTATTTTTTTTTGCGAATTTTGAAATACGTGTCAAGATGTTTTGCGACCCTGCATGCAAGGGACTGTTTTGCGGCTTAAATATGTATATCGCGCGAAAGTTGCGAGAGGGTTGCGCGACAATTTTTGCAACCGATTTGCGAGCAATTTACGATTGGTTTGTGGATCTTTGGAGGAAAAAAAGTCTCGTTTTATTTGCGCGTTATTAGCGTGAACGCATTGCGAATAAAATACGAATGATGACAAAATATACGGGATATGTCGGATGCCAGCAAGCCTCAAACATAATTTCTTTGCGAACTCCAAACTTGTCTTCTTTGCGAACGAAAAAACGAATCATTTGCGAGCAAAACGACAACTTTGAGACCTTCTCACGACATGTGCGGACTGCTTGAGAAGAGTTTGAGACTACTCCGCACTTTGCAACATTCACGTGTTTGAAATTTTATGCGATTAGTTCACGAACAAGCCGACCAAAATGCGATGCCATGAATGTCGCGCTACGTGACAACCGCAGATTGCCATTCACGTAAGTCGCTTTTCTATCGCACCTCTAGTGTGATCACCCCCTATGTAATAATCATCCATGGCTCAGTGTTGTCTTGCTTCATCAGTGGCCTCACTACAGATAAGTCCGTATGTATCTTCCCAATGACACAAGTTTTTCTCTGGAAGTTGTCCTTTCCACTTTTTAGAAGCTGTCCTGGCTTAATCAGTCTCTTTCTCCAAACCGGGTTCTACAATAGTATACATACATTAATCATGAGAACTTATCTGCATCCCTGTCTGTCTGGTATGGAGTCACTGATTATTCTATAGTGAAAAATACTATATACTGTATGGATAACCTGGTTGTGTTGTCTACCCTGACACCAGTTTGGACGTGCTAAGTCGCCAGTCCACTGCAGGGCTAACACAGAACAACAAGCAACCATTCACACTCACATTCACACCAATGAGCAATTTAGAGTAGCCACTTGAGCTAATATGCATGTCTTTGATAAAGGATAAAGAGATCTTTATTGTCAACTGTTGCATGAACAATGAAAATCAGTTTAGCAGCTCTGTTTAGCATACATACCTATATGTACACATATAGACACATATACATACATATATCCTGTATATGCAAACACATATATATATCTATACACATATTTACACATTTATAGACATATACAGAAGGGTGCATGATATGTCAAAGGTGCATGGTATACACAGGGTGAGGGGTAGAGCTTTTTAATCATAAGGTGCATGATGCTAAAATGTTATATGATGTTCGAGACCCGCTCTAAACACGAGTATTGCACTTAAACATGAGTATTGCACTTAAAGAGTAATACTGCACTGATCAGGAAGATGGTCTGAATGATGGTTTTTTCAGTCAGTGTATGTGATGGTGGTGGTGGTGGTGGTGTTGCATGTTTAACAGCTTGTGGGTAAAAGCTGTTCTTGAGTCTGTTAGTTTTTGTTTTTAGCGTCCTGTACCTTTTATCGGAGGGGAGAGGGGAGAAGAGGGGGGTGTCCAGGGTGTGTGGGGTCCCTGATAATTCCACTGGCTCTCCTTCAAAGTCTGCCAGTTTAAACGTCACGACCCGAACGACCCAGCCATTAGAGCCAATAACAATTTACTATTTTTTTTTTTTTGGACCTGTGGGAATAAACCAGAGCACCTGAAGAAAATGCACACATGCATGAGAAGACTTCACACAGACACTTCACACAGAGACGCTGCAGTTGGTCGTGAGATTTGTGCCCAGAATGTTCTTGCCGAGAGGTGACAATGCTAACCACTCACTTAGCCACCATTCCACCCCTCCACCCCTACTGCCGCATGTGAGCATGAGATCAATACCACAAGTGTTTAAATATTTGCCATGTGTGTGTGTGTGTGTGTGTGTGTGTGGTTTGTTTGAGATATGATGAGTCTTGATGAACATACAACTAGAAATGAGTGGTGTTTTATAGACTCCTACTAAAGGGCGAGGGCTTGGGGAGTTGAGGGAGAGGGCGTTGTTATTCTTGAACATCATGATTTACTGAAGTACCAAACGGTTGACTCTACTTCATGCAAGTGGGCCGTGAACATGTCATAAGGAGTTGAACCAGTAGATGGCGTTTTCAGCCATTTTCAACCAATAAAATGCAGATTTTATATGATAGATTTTTTTATATTTGTCAATATTAATACCAGCAAAAACACATTTATGTGTGCAGGAGTTCATTAATTAAGCAATAAAACACAATGGATGCTGGTGGGGTGGTGGGTTGTCGCACAATATGAAACCGGAGTACCCAGAGGAAACGGTATTCATATTAACTATTAACAGCACAAACTAACTGTACGAGCTACAAACACTTTCTTCATAAATACATTTTTAGACATTGTCCCTTCAGCATGCTCTGGGTCGACCCCGGGGTCTCTTCCCGGTTGGACATGCCCGAAACACCACACCAGGTAGGATGTGCATTCAGGACTTGAACTTGATGTGTTGGAAGCAGGAAAAAATGAGCAAGTGTAAGAATCTGGATAACTTTGACAAGCGCCACACTGTGGCATAAACGACTGGCACTATTCGTCTCCACGGTGGCGTAAAAGTCAGCATGTCCACCTCACAGCAAGAAGGTTCTGGGTTGAAGTCCCGGGATCGGCAAGGGTGTTTCGGTGTGGAGTTTGCATGTTCTCCTCATGTGGGTTTCCTCAGGGTATTTTGGTTTCCTCAAACACTTCACATGCACATTAGGCTAATTGACATGTCCGCACTACGGTTTTTTTAGCATGTCCAAAGTTTCACCACACCCTCCGTTTCCATGGAGACCATACTACATCTTTATCAGTTTCCACTGCATTCCTACTGCACTGGACAAGCTCTTGCTTCTTACTTTTGACGACGTACAGGGAACGTGCCGAAGTGCGATGCAGGTTTTTGGATTGTGGTTCCGTGTTGCATGCACGCATAAAAAAAAAACGAACAGTCCCAGTTTTGTTCTGTTGCTCACCGGAGTAAATAATTTATCTTGCTTGCTGCATTTGGATATGCAAATCATCTCGACGACGTGATGAATATGCAAATTAGCCGAGGGTTGCACGTCCGCCTCACAGCAAGAAGGTCCAGGGCTCAAGATCTGGGCTTGGGCCTTTCTGTGTGGAGTTTGCGTTGCTATTTGCAATGTATTGGGGGGGGGGGCATGCACGTTATGCTATCTGACTGTTCAGAATTGACGGTACGTGTGGATATGAGCGTGAATGATATGGTGTGTTGCCTTGCAATGGTCTGGCGAGGGTGTACGCCGCCTTCGCCCGGTGTCGGCTGAGACAGGCTCCGGCCTCCCCGCGACCCGGATTCAGCGGTTCAGCAAATGAGCGAGCATGCATTAATGACTTTAATCCAGAAACTCGTTGAGAACAATAACTGAATTCAAAACATTGGCAGAACAAAGGAAGAAGAACTGGAATAAAGGGCAAATGTGTATGTGTGTGTGTTTATGCACTCTGAAGCGCTCGCGGCTTCTTTGCAGTAAAAGCACGCGCCCACAGCGTGGCGCTATCAAGAGCCCGCGCGTTATTCCCCCCCCCACCCAGTGTCACGTGGCTCGGGCGGAAGCGTTTATGTGACCGGCGCACGCTGAATCCCGCGCGGGCGCTGCCATTTGCTCTTTTCTTCATATCGCGTCGCGCGGAACACAAAGTGCTAAGATGTAAGAGTGACCCGTTTTCTTTCTGTGTAATTTTTCCAAGACATCTTTTTTCCCTTTACAGAAACCTTGAGCTTATTCGAAGCCGGTATTTACTGTAGCACTTTTAACCGGGATGTTTGATTACCCTGATGGCGTATTTCTATTTCTATTTTAGCTGCTTGCTTGTGTTTTTAAAAGGCTAGGCGTTGTGAAGCTTTTAGCATGGCATTAGCATGATTGTAGCTTAGCGCCATTTAGAAAATGTGACTTTTTACCTCAGTTTGTTCTTCGCCTCAGATTTTATTTTATTTTTTTAAGTATATTCGTTTTTAAGTGTTTTACATATTTGTCAGAAGCCTTTGAGGCCTAGTGTGTGTCTTATTTTTGGGGGTAGCTCCTGTTAGCGTTAGCATGAATGTTAGCGAGTTAGCATTCGGAAAGCGGCGCTTGTTTCAGTTGAAGCCAGAAAAGTGCGGCAACACAATAAAGCGTAGTCGTTAGCATGGCAACGGGTTAAACATTTATTTACGACATTTGTACGTTTCCGAGGTGATAGTTAAAGCTTTCAGTGTTTAAGGCCTGTGAGGTGTTTCCTGACTTCACTGTGCGCGCGCGCTGCACGTTGGCCTGTGCGACGTTTAGTGCGTGTTGCCTTGTTTTTGGGGGCCATCAGGAGTTTTAGAAAGCTGTGAGGGCGGATTTTGTGTTCAGGCCCTTTTTGTCTGAGCTTGATAACCATCCCGCCGTCTCTCTCTCTCTCTCTCTCTCTTTTTTTTTTTTTTCAGAGCAGAGTCCCGCTGCTGAGTCACAATTTAACACACACTCAACCATGGCAGAGAATGACGCACAGGTCCATTTTAAGGTAAACCTAATGTACTTGTTCTTTAATAATCCATTCTACACCCTTATTTTGGATGCATGTGAGTGATTATCAACACAGTCAGGTACAAAGTTACATATCTTTAGTAAGATCTACTAACTTGCAGCTTTCCACTCGGCCTGGTTAAAGCCTGATAGTAAATGGCTTGATTTCCGAATTAAAACCCTTGGCATGCTGTCAGATGGAGCATTTTCCATTTTTCCTGGTGCTCGTAATGGATGAGGAGACTTTTCGGATGTAACGGTTTCTCTTCCCATCCACAGCTGGTTCTTGTAGGAGATGGAGGCACAGGAAAGACCACCTTTGTGAAGAGACACATGACAGGAGAGTTTGAAAAGAAGTATGTTGGTACGTGTTGGGGGGAAATATCACAGGAATGTGATTGGGGGGTTATTGGTTACGAGCCCAATGAATGAAAGGGCTTTTTTTTTGTGGTGGTGGGGGGTGTTAAAGGTGGGATTGATGTTGCTGAATGGCCCCCCAGATGGGGTGGTTCAGTGATATCTACCGAGCCTAAAGTTGGCTATTTGTTTAGTATATACACTACAGTGGGGCATTGAAGAAAACTAAGATAAGGGTTTATTTTGAGCATCATGTTAAGTGCTGCTTATTGGCGTCTTTTAAAACTTGCTGAATTTGAGTATGCTTTTTTTTTTTTTTCCCCCTGCCGACTTTCCATTTTTAAAGCTTTACCGCGATCACGCCACTACGTCATGATGCTCGACATGTGTTTCACGATGGCATCTTTTAAGACACGTTTCAAGTTTGACTAAAGTGATGTGTTTTTTATCTTTAAAGATGTAAGGATTATATCGTGTAACTTTTTGTTGTAGGTGATTGCATGAATGTTTATTTTTCTTCTTGATATTGATAGTTTTTAATTCTTCAAATTTTAGGACAGTCATAACAAGCATTTCACTGCATATTGTACTGTGTATGATTTTGTACGTGACAAATTTGCGTTTGATTTAATGTGAAGGGTTAAACCTTAACTGGTGCTCAGCATGGTGTAAAAATGCACAGTTTCTTTTAAAGCAATTAAGGTAACCTAAAGAATTTTTTTGCTTCCCCCTCCTATAGCAACTCTGGGTGTAGAAGTGCATCCTTTGATCTTCCACACTAACAGAGGTGCTATCAGTTTCAACGTCTGGGACACAGCTGGACAGGAGAAGTTCGGCGGCCTGAGAGACGGATACTACATTCAGGGTAAGGAGCGCCTACTTCACACCCTTTCGTAAACCATGTAGCTCTAGCGCGCTAGTGTCGAGGTATGCGTGCGTCACGATGAGTGAAACTGTCCTCTCTCGTCGTCTCCAGCTCAGTGTGCGATCATCATGTTCGATGTGACCTCTCGAGTGACTTATAAGAATGTTCCCAACTGGCATCGTGACCTGGTGCGCGTGTGCGAGAACATTCCCATAGTGCTGTGTGGCAACAAAGTGGACATCAAGGACAGGAAGGTGAAAGCTAAGAGCATCGTGTTCCATCGCAAGAAGAACCTACAGGTACGCCGCATGGCCTCGTCCCTCCGTCTGTGTTCATCGCTGTTTACTTTTCTTTGAGTCGGGCGCCGTTCTAAAATCGTCCCTGTTCCGTTTCAGTACTACGACATCTCCGCCAAGAGTAATTATAACTTCGAGAAGCCGTTCCTGTGGCTTGCGCGAAAGCTGATCGGCGATCCCAACTTGGAGTTTGTGGAGATGCCTGCCCTCGCCCCACCCGAAATCGCCATGGATCCATCACTTGCTGCACAGTATGAGCACGACTTGAAAGTAAGTACACCCTTGAGTAATACTGGTCCGTACGGTGTTCTAGGATCTTGAATATGATGATGAATCATTAATAAAAAATTTACTCGTCATTTTAGGTGGCATCAGAAACAGCTCTCCCAGATGAGGACGACGACCTCTAACCTGTTACCCTTTGACGACCCCCCCCCTTCTCTTGTGGTGTTGCTGGGTTTCCTCAGCGATTGGAATTTGCCCTTCTCCTTTTCTCCTCAGTTCCCCTTTTACTGTAAAATCCTACACGCGAATATTTTTATTTTTCAAATTTTTTTTTCGTTTGCAGACTGAATACCGTTACATTGTAGACCTGCTCGTGTTGACGCCACCATTCAGAATTACTCTAAGACATATTTGCATTTACTTAGAAATGTGCATACACACTCGTTGGTGTGATTGAGTGTGCCAGTGCTTACTCTCCCTCTCTGTGTGGCTTTAAGCACTTAGAGATAAACTTTGAATAAAAACATTCTCAGTATATCTTGTGGCTGGATTTCTTTTTCTTCCAAGCAAATATTTTCAAAGCGTAATATCTACTCATTAAAAGTGCTTTCCAGATGTTGAAAGATTTAATGGGGTTTCTGTTAATACAGGATTGGCTGCCGCCTGTCAGTTTGCGTACACTGAAGTGAAATTGTGTACTTTGAGTTGATGTCTTTTCTTTTTCTTTAAGGTGTATTATATTCCATAGAGAGGAACCTAGACCATGGTCAAACGCTGCCTTTTTTCTCAGTTAACACCTTTTTTAATCAGAAATCATAAGAACTATGGAGATCTTTGTCATAGCCCTACAGCAGAGTTTATGCAAATTATAATTCAATGAATGTGGCAGGTGTTCAGTACTGTGTGTATTAGCTGCACCACCTCCCAAAGTTTTCATTAATCCTTTTTGCACGTTTTGTTTGAGGTAAATGTGTTTTCGGTATTTGTCATGTACCTGTATTTCAATTAATAGTGCTAGTACGTTTAGTTTAAGGTTCTGTGTTTATCTCTGAATGTTCCTACTGAATTAAAGGAATAAACAAGTTCTACAAGGAAGTCTGTAATCCGCCTACAGCACTACAATATCTCAATCGTAAAATTATTTTTTTTTGCTAATTTGTGCTGGAATATATTCTAATGGTGATGTTGAGTGCCTCTAATCTGTAAATATACTTTAGGTGCTTGTTAGGCAACTTCATTTTCCTCTTATTTAAAAAAAAATAAATAAATAAAAGTCACATGATCGGATTTATATGTGGACCCAAAAGAAATGTCTGCTAGGTTCGTTTCTGACCGGTTGGGAAAGGTTATTTATTTATTAAATAGCAGTAGCATGGCCAAATAGTAACTTTTCAACATTCTGACTTCAGCCATAATGTTAACATCACCTGGTGAGTCTGCTGCTATATGGACCCGTCCATAGCTGGTGTCAGAATCACGTCTCTTAGAGCTAGCGTTAATAGTTTCAGCAGTTTGTACTACCATATGTCCTTCTATGAGCATCAGTGAGCTTTGGACACCCATGACCGACTTGCCAGTTCAATGGTTGTCCTTTTTTGGACCACCTTTAGTAGGTACATACCAGGAACACCCCACAAGACCTGTTATGCAGATTATTGGAAAAGTAAAATCTTTCGTTTTCAAATTTGCTCACTTTTTCTGCTTCCAACACATCAACATTGAGAACTGACTCCACTCTGGCAGGTGGTGCTGTGATAAGATGATTAGTGTCAGTATATACGCTAAACAGGAGTGGTGCATTCTGATTGGTTCACTATTAAGGTCAATAAAATGTTTTGCTGTTGTCAACGAATTAAAACTTTTTATGTTCCTATGTACTCACTCATTTGGTGAACAGCTTAATCTTATGGTCACAGGGAAGCTATTTTAGCCCACAGTAGGCGAAGGCAGGATATACCCTGAACAGCTTACCAGACCATCACAGGCACACAACCATTCACACTCACACCAGGGGTCTATTTGGAACAGCCAGTTGGCCTAAGGTGTCTGTCTTTGGACTGTAGGAGGAAACCCTCACATGCACAGCAAAGACATGCAAACTCCACGTGGAAATGCTGAGCCTGGACTCAAACTCAGGACCTTCTTGCTGTGAGTGGACATGCTAACCAGTATTCCAATCGTCTATTACCATCTACTTCATTCCAGTTGAAATCCGTCCAACAATGGGTCTGAACACTAACCATTTACTCTCATGCACTCATTTGCTGAGCTGCGCAATCCCATTAGGCTTGTGGAGACGCTGGAGCCTATCTCAGTCGACACTGGGAGAAGGCGCAGGGCCAACACACATGCAACCATTTAAACTCACATATTGGGGCAATCTGGAACAGCCAATCAGACTAATGTGCTTGTCTTTGGACTGTGGGAGGAAACCAGAGTACCTAGAGGAAACCCACACAAGAACGGGAGCAACATGTAACCTCTAACAAGCAGTGCCCAGGACTCGAAACCATGACCTTCTTGTTGTAAGGCAGATGTGCTAACATTTACGCCACTGTATTGCCCAGACTATACCCAGCAACCATTATTGTTTTGACCATTAAAAGCTTCATACTGTTACAATCAGTGTTCAACAACATCTATGAATGTTCAAAAGACTTTTGGCCACAAGGGGGCGATAGATCCTCAAAACTACTGTATCAGGAACGCTCTGGTTCAGGTTTTTCATTTATTAACCAATTATTACTGACATTAATGAAATCATACTGATTGGGTTTCCTTTGTTGTTAATCTTTATTTTATGTTGAGAAAACATTGTAGACTATGATATAGACTACGATGCATGCTCAATTTGGGGATTTTTATGTAGTTTTTTTTTTTTTAAGGTTAGAAAATATATTAAAATTCATTTAATATCAACATATCAAAATCCAAATTATTTGTAATTTATTGCTCCTGTATATTTATTTCCTTGTCGGTGTGTCTCCTGGTCTGTATATAAACCTGAACCAGATCACTGACAAAAAAAAGAGAGTCATGTTTTCCATGATTGGTGTATCCTTGTAGTTTAATTATAATAATAATAATAATAATAACAACAACAACAATAATAATAATAATAACAATAATAATAATAATAATAATAATAATAATGATGATGATAATAACAACAACAACAACAATAATAATAATGATGATAATAATTATGATAATATTAATAATAATAATAATATAAAACATCAATACTAATAATACTAATAATATAATAATAATAATAATATAATCGGTATCTTGATATTTTCAAAAATATTCTAGAATTCAAACATTAAATAAAGTTTTATTGATGTGATCTGTTACATCTAATGCATGTCTGAGATACGCCTGATGCACGTCTGATACATGTCTGATACACGTCTGATACACATCTGAGACACGTCTGATACCTGTCTGATACACGTCTGATACATGTCTGATACACATCTGATACCTGTCTGGTACACATCTGAGACATGTCTGATACCTGTCTGATACCTGTCTGATACACGTCTGATACACGTCTGATACCTGTCTGATACACGTCTGAGACATGTCTGATACCTGTCTGATACACGTCTGATACCTGTCTGATACACGTCTGATACACATCTGAGACACGTCTGATACCTGTCTGATACACATCTGATACATGTCTGATACACATCTGATACATGTCTGATACACATCTGAGACATGTCTGATACCTGTCTGATACACGTCTGATACACGTCTGATACCTGTCTGATACACGTCTGAGACATGTCTGATACCTGTCTGATACACGTCTGAGACATGTCTGATACCTGTCTGATACACGTCTGATACCTGTCTGATACAC
>JBCNYH010000016.1:17041162-17051487 GCA_039654325.1 Tandanus tandanus | reverse complement strand
AACGTTTTCTAATCTATCAAGGAGAATTGTATGATCAATAGTGTCAAAGGCTGCACTAAGGTCAAGTAACACAAGCAAGAGTATGGTTTCTGTTGTAGCGCTGTAGAAGTTCTTGAGCAGCTGACAGAGTCCACTGCGTTTTAACTTCCTGAGGAAGAAAAGCCGTTGTTGGGCCTTCTTCACCAGGTGTGAGGTGTTGATAGACCAGGACAGTTCAGATGAAATGTGGACGCCCAGGAACTTAATACTGTCCACACGCTCCACCGCCTCCCTATGAATGCAAAGAGGAGCGTACTCTGTCTTCCTGGTCCTCCTGTAGTCCACTATGACCTCCTTGATCTTGCTGGTGTTCAGAATGAGATTGTTGGTTGAACACCAGGTGCTGGATCTTCCCTCTGTAGTGGGTCTCATCGTTATCCGGTATGAGACCCACCACGGTGGTGTCGTCCGCAAACATCACAAGCGTGTTTGTTGAGTGGATGGCAGAACCGTCGTGTGTGAAAAGGCTGAAGAGGGCCAGGCTGAGCACACAGCCCTGCGGTGTTCCAGGGTTCAGGATCAGGGTGGAAGATGTAGAGTTCCCTATCCTCACCACCTGGGGTCGGTTGGTGAGAAAGTCTCTGATCCAGGAACACAGTGAAGCTGACAGTCGCAGGTTGTAAAGCTTCTCAAGAGAACAGTGTTGAAAGCTGAGATGAAGTCCACGAATAGCATCCTAACATAAGTGTTAGGTTGCTCCATGTGGGTCATGGCTGTGTGGAGTGCTCGCGAGACAGCATCCGCCGTAGAGCGGTTCTCCCTGTAGGCAAACTGAAGGCTGTCCAGACCAGCAGGGATAACGTCCTTGATGTGGTTAAGGAGGATCCTCTCGAAGCACTTCATGATTACCGGGGTCAGGGCAAACGGGCGAGAATCGTTGAGGCAGGTAGCTGCTAAAAACTTCTGCCAGCTGGTCGGCGCACGATTTCAGGGTCCGGCACGACAACTTGTCTGGTTCTGCAGCCCTGTTGATATTGATCTTTCTCAGGGAAGAACACACTTGGTGCTGTCGCAGGCTGAGGGGCTGCTGCTGCTCCTCTGGCAGGGGAAGATGTAGAGATGTACAGTCTCCCTGCCGCTTGATGAGTCTCTGTTCAGGGTGTCAGGCAGAGTGGGGTCATGGCTGACCTGCTGGTCGCTGTGCTTGGTTTACGTGATATCGCTTTGTCTTGGATTAATCAAGAGAAACATTTTTACATTGTTTATCAAAATAAACATTTTAACGATCCATAACGTCTGGTCTGCAGGACAATAATGAGCATGTCCATTAAGGGAGGCGTAGTAATCAGTCAGATGGTGGATTTTTTTTGAGAGATTCTGCAGTGACGTGGCGTAAACAGACTACAAGTCAGAGATGATGTTCACATGACTGAAACGTTGATGCCGCTCGGCCAAGCAAATGTTATAATCGCTATTTTAGTGCTAATTGCGAGGTTTTTTTTTGTTACCTGATTCAAACTTTTGGGTCTTTTTATTCTTTTGGCTGAAAACTGAAAGAGTCGTTTGGTGTTGGCATAACCCCATGCAAAAGTACAGTACCCATAATTCAATAGACCACAACACCAAACCTTTACTTTGTAATACTAGTACATGGGATGCTTTCATGGAGCTTCTACACAAAATGTGGGGTGCTTGGAATGTTTGGTAAGAATAAAATAATCACTGGATCTTATAGCAGTGCAATTGTAGTGACTGGATGATGTCACTGTCTAGCAGAACTTCTTCAGATGATAATTTAATCTTATCCCACCTACCAGCCAGATCGAAAACACACAACTCAAGCCAAATGCATCATTTCATGCTGCTACTCATGCCTTATAACACACCGAGAAGATAGTGCTATCCGTCAGCTTCTACATACCCAACCTCGCAGACCCTCAGTGTCAGTTAATGTCTCTGTGACTGACAGAGAGGAGAATGTGCATCTTAATTTCTAAGGGGAGCGCTACAGACCCAGCAGAAGAAACGAAGTGAATCTTTACGACTTTGGGTTAGGCTGTGTCAACGCGTGCATCCGGGTTCGCAGGAAAGGAATCCTGTTATAAACCAGCTCAGTCGTGGTGGTTTATAGCCGTACAGCTTATCAAATGTCTTGCTTATCAAGTGCGTACAGCTTATCAAGTGTCTATGGTGGCTGACCTTTTCTCACTGAATACGGAATTAGGAATATTTTTAGAAAGTGTTTGGTTTTAATTCTGGATGTAATGAATGTTAAAGTATTAGTGTATATGTAACTGTGACAAACTGTAAATGTCTGTTGTTTTGATTATTTAAGCATTATACACTCAGGATAATATGTTTCTAATATGTAATTGCCAGATAACCAGCCAATCGAATCATGCCATTCCTGCATTGTGTATACTAATAAGCAGTTATTGAATGAGGCGATGTATAATGTAGAGAATTATTCGGTTGAGGGGTTGTTATTGGCCGAGATGGATAAAATCCTCTGAGACCTTTTATTGTTTTTTTTTTTTTTGTTTGTTTGTTTTTTTAGTGTTTTATTTTGTTTTGTTATTCTTTCAAAATATTTTTATCATGTTACTGTGTTGCATGCAAGTTCTGCAGTAATTATTCAACTTATTCCATGACAATGGTGCAATAATTCAGTTATCCCTTGGCAGTGATGCAATATCAAAAATTATTTCATGGCTTTCCACCAATCAGTGGCAAGAAAATCTCTTAAACGAATAATAATGGACATTATCCACCTCACAAACTATATAATGCTTAAATCAAGACTGATTTTTCTGTGGTCACCGATTGTGAAATCTTATAAATTCAATAAAATCCCGTCCCAGAAATTACAAAGAAAACTTTCAGTTTCAAAAGATACTTTAATGGAACGTGTGAGACCCACACTTTATGCTTTAAAAATGTAAAAATAAAGCATAATATCATGTTTTTGTTTGATTTTCTTATGTTTCCATATAGTATATACTAAAACAATTATTCGCTTTAATGATGATCACCGAACCTGAGGTGAATAATTGTAAATTATAATAGTCTTTCAAAATCTTATTAGTGTATGTGAAAACCAACAGGTATTTAAAATGTTTTTCTGTGTGTGTTTAACTTGATTATTTGAATAAATAAATAAGCAGGTAATCAATTAATATTTATGTATTAGTCATCTATTTAATCCAACAGCGGCTGTCTTTAAGCTTCGAAGGCCACGGTGACCGACACGGCAACCGGAAATGAATCTGTAGCCATAGAAACCGATCAGTAAAGGCGTACACTTAAGCGGAAGTATTCCGTATATGGTGTGTGCATGACCCAGATTTTCAAAGCATTAGAAGATAAACTAATCTCAGAGGAAATGCTGCGGTGCATTAACCTCAAGTCATGTTCCCAGTCCGACCTGTCTTAACTGAAACGGATTCAAATCTAAATCGCTCGAAGTTTATTAAGGGAACAGGGCCGTAATCGAGTACAGTCTTCCCTCTCACGTCTCCGGCTGGTTCAGAACGCAGCCTCACGTCTTTTAACTGGAGCACGCAAGAAAGATCACATTACACCCATTTTGGGTTTGGTTCATTGGTTACCGGTGTATTTTAGAGTCCATTATGAATGGACTTTTTTTTTTTTTTTTTTTTTTTTTTTTTTTTTCCTCCATTTGCTTTTAAATCCTTAAACGGACTCCGCCTTACCTCTCTGAGCTTCTTCAGCCAGACGCTCCTACCTGGGCTCTCAGGTCAGCCGATCAGCTGTTCCTAGCTGTACCGAAATCAAAGCGGAAGCTCAGAGGGGGCCGAGCGTTTTCCGTCGCCGCTCCTAGATCATGGAACAGTCCGCCCTTTCATGTCAGACTCCTTCATTGTCCACTTTTAAAACCCGTCTGAAAACCCACTTGTACTCGTCAGCTTTTGACCCAATATGAGACTTAGACTTTTATTTTTTGTTTTCACTTATTAATTGTTTTGAATGTTTTATGCTTTGCCTTAATTTTACTTGTGATGTACACCTCTTTTGTTTCAGCCATGGTCGTGTGAAAGCGCTATATAAATAAAATTGGTATGGTATGGTACAAACAGAATTCCCACGCCTTCGGTTCAGTTCGCACATGGAATAATATGACGTAATATAAAGATACGCGTACAGGATATATTTATAGGTACATGTATAAATCTCCCTGGCGGAGGTGTGGCAGGTGGAGAAGTGAGGTGCTCATCATACCATAAAACAAAGTGTATTTGTTCAGCTGAAAGGTGAGGCCTGGTGTATTATTTATATTTTAGTGGCAATCAGCCTCTAAAACTCTTGATGTCTTTATTTGTGAAATAAAGAAAAGCTCAGGATTTTTCCTTGTTTTTCCGGAAAGATGAGTGAATGGGTTAAACAGTGATAGAGAGCGTAAGGTGATAGTTTATGGCAAGAAGGTTAGCTAGCCATGTCGGTTAATACATGGTGAGTAATGGCAATTAAGGCGAAGTTTGTATCTCTGTTGTTGTACAAATGAACAGGAACTTGTACAGAGCCACACAGCTAACACTAACCTAACACACCAGATAGTCAGGGTTTTCAGGATCAATTAATTAAGGGCTGCTTCGTATAAACAGGATTAGACACTGGATTAGTTTCCGGCATCCTTTTATGTGAAATATGTGTTGCGTGACCAGTTTGAAAATTGCAAGCTTAATGAAACTGGCGTCTAATACCAAACTAGGTGAGGCTGCAACTTGTGATTACGCGAGAGGAGCGCCATACTTAAGAGAAAGTGGTAAAGCATCGATCTGATTTTCTGTGTCGTGAACATTGTGTCCGTCCGTCCGTCCATCCGTACACGTGGGAACCCGGTGGTTATATTTCGCATGTATCCGTCATAATGGGAATGAATGGCTAAGTGATGGTGACAACTTCTACTCTATCGTCCCCTCCAAACGTACTTTTTTTTTGTTTGTTTGTTTTTTTTAAACCATCAAATTAGAATTCTGTGCATCATATGCAGTAGGTAACTCTCGTTTTTTTAGCTACATTGTGGTGATAGATTTCCGTTAAAGAAATCTTATCTCAATAGCTTGACACTTTCAGACAGTGTCAAAACTGGGGAGGAGGCGGTCATAACGTGATGGTCACATGGCATTAAGTCATCGATGGTGTCATCAAAACGAATTCACATCGAAACCTTGTGTCAGGGGAAGTTCTTTTTTTTTTTTGGAGCTCTGCTTTTGGGAAGTGCCTAAAAAATGATTTAAAAAGAAGTCAATCGAGTCCTGGATAAAAGTTCTGCGGTGCTTTGGTCAGTGGAACCTGGTGTCGCACTTGAACGTTGCAGCTGGTTGCGAAGACTTCACCCAGCATTAGCAATCAGAGACAGAAATACAGAGGGTGTGTGAGAGAGAGAGAGAGAGAACGAGGGAGAAAGACAGAGTGATGGAGAGACTGAGAGAGACGGAAAGGGCGAGAAAGAGGGAGAGGGAGAGATGGTGAGAGAGCATGGGAGACAGAGAGATGGGGAGAGAGATCAAGTGACCGAGAAGGGGAGAGAGAGAATGACAGAAAGCGAGAGTGAGACAGGGCGAGGGAAAGATGGGAGATAGAAAGAACGAGGAAGTGACAGAGAGAGGGAAAGGGAGAGATGGAGGGAGAGAGAGCCCGAAGGAGCGACAGAGAGAGAGAAAGAAAGATCTAGAAAGTGATAGAGGCAGAAGGGGAAGGAGAGGGAGAGAGAAAAAGAGTGCGGGAGAGAGGGAGAGAGAACGAGGGAGTGATGCAGAGATAGGGTGAGGGAAAGAGGGAGGGAGAGAGAGAAAAAAAGGAAGGGCTGAGTAGATTTATCCATTTTAAATTGAAATCTGTGTAGAGTAGTTCATCACCCATCTCCCATAAACCCAACCTCCTGTGTTCTCTTTACAGACCAGTGATCATGATGACGAGGATGTCGAGCTCGCTGTGGACAATGCAGCGTTCATGGATGATTTCTTTTGCCAGGTAAAAACCCATGACCATTTTTAGTCTACCTTTAACAGAGTCGCACTGATCTCCGAGTCGCACTGATCTCCGAGTCGCACTGATCTCCGAGTCGCACTGATCTCCGAGTCGCACTGATCGCTGAGTCGCACTGATCGCTGAGCCACATTGATCTCAGAGACACTCTCCGAGTCGCACTGATCGCCGAGCCACATTGATCTCCGAGACACTCTCCGAGTCGCACTCATCTCCGAGCCACATTGATCTCCGAGACACTCTCCGAGTCGCACTGATCTCCGAGCCACATTGATTTCCGAGACACTCTCCGAGTCGCACTGATCGCCGAGTCGCACTCATCTCCGAGTCGCACTGATCGCCGAGTCGCACTGATCGCCGAGTCGCACTGATCGCCGAGTCGCACTGATCGCCGAGTCGCACTGATCTCCGAGACACTCTTCGAGTTGCACTCATCTCCGAGTCACATTGATCTCCGAGACACACTCCAAGTCGCACTCATCTCCGAGTCACATTGATCTCTAAGACACACTCCGAGTCGCACTGATCCCCGCGCCTCAATGATTCCCGCGTCGCTGTGAGGTCCGAGTAACTCTGATCTCCGAGACACACTGAGCCCCGAAGCTTTACTGAATTTCTTCTGAATGTTTATTTCAGATTGAAGAAATCAGGAACAGCATTGAAAAGATTGATGAAAACGTCGCTGAAGTGAAGAAACTTTATTCTATTATTCTGTCTGCACCGACTTCTGACCAGAGTAAGACACACACACACACACACATACACACACACAGTAGGAACTGTGAAGCACAACACTGTTTCAGAGGAACTCCGTGACAACTTCATTAGAAACATTTCAAACTGTTTTTCTGATTATTCACTTCTTTTTTAAAAAAAATTCAGTCCACAGTTTTACAGCGCAAGTTTGTGTCTCAAAACCAGTCCAAGCACCAGGTTTCAGTAGTCACCTGATTATTCATGTAACATGTAAACATCACTTCTGTTCATTTCATTTCAGTGGTGTTGACGGTGAACGCATGTTAAAGGGGCTCTGTTACGGCCGTAGCCCATGTGGGACATGTCACATGATCACCCAGGAATATTACATTCCATCCAACCTGGAATAAATGAAAAGTGAAACATGGAACCACAAAATATGCAGGAAGGGGGGCATTTGCTTTTCAACACCGCGGTCATGGGTTCCAGTCCGTTTTCGGGGAACTGAGTGGAGCTTCATTTTATTTTTGCAAAATTTCCACTTATGTTTCAATGAAGTACATACCACTTCGGGCAGCAACGTTACCCGTTACCCAATCAGACCATTTAGTTTCAGACACAAATTAAATGCAAAAGTGGTTAGCACATCGCAGCAAGAAGGCCTGGGTTCGATTCCCGGGCTCGGGGCGTTTCTGTGTTAAGTTTGCATGCTCTCCCCATGCTTGCGTGGGTTTCCTCTGGGTACTCTGGTTTCCTCCCACAGTCCAAAAACATGCACAGTAAGCTAATTGGCGGTTCCTAGTTACCCCTAGGTGTGAGAGTGTGTGTGCTGGCCCTGCAGTGGTCAGGCGAGCTGTTCAGGGTGTGCCCCGCCTTCGCCCAGTGTCAGCTGAGATAGGTGCCAGCCTCCACGCGACACTAATTAAGATTAAGATTAAGAGGGTTTTTTTTCTAAAATCTCTTCTTTTATTTGTGCTGATTAAAAAAATATTTTCTTATTATTTAATTTTTATTTTTGTCTTCTGTTAATTTGGATTTTTTTTTTTTATTCTTTAATTGAATTTTTTCCCACTAATTTCTTTATTATTAGTTTATTTTTGTGTTTATTTTTTTCAGCATTCTCTTCATTTTATTCTCAGTTTTTATTTCTGCATTTATTTTCTCATTCTTCCATTTTTCTTATTGTTTTGTTTTTATTTCTACATTAGTTTTTTCTTTTTGTTTTTTAATTTGTTATATTTTCCTTTATTCTTTTTTATTTTTATTTTCTTATTCTTTTTATGGTGCTCCTCTGTGTTTATAGAATTCAGCTACAGCAACATGTGATGGGATTCCCCCTCCTCCCCAACACACACACACACACACACACACACACACACACACACACACAAAAGGAAAACACATTGCTTAGTTAAAGTCTGTATTTAGTTGATTTGAAATATTACCTCTGGGAAATGGAATTAAACCGGGTGCCACAGCAGTGATAAACTGTGATAAATGATTTACAGATTCCTGTGACAATCATCAGATTACTGTGTGCGTGTAACTGAATCACCACCGATTGTCTTTAATAAAGTGCACTCTTTACCAAACTTATTTGTGTGTAACATCAGTGCAATTTATTTTAGCCAATCAACATTACACTGCATGTCTCCTCAGTCAGTCCTAATACTTTATTATACTGTGGGTATTTAGCTATACTTACCCCTGTTAACCTCTTGTCAGGTGCTGAAGGGTTCTGTAAGGTCACAACCGATTCCTCAGACTGGTAACTGGTCAGGTTGTTTGTGCAGCCGTGCTGGTGTTTACAGTCAACACAACATCCAGTCATTTCAGGAGCTGTCGTGTTTTCCGCTACAGAGAAATATCTTCAGGATTCCACAGGCCGTTTAACTGACGCTGGCTTGGAAACTGATAATTCAGACTATGATTTATACAGTACCAGAAGTCCACATTGTTACCTTTCGTGTGAGCTACGCGGAAGGTACTGTGAAGAGCCGATTATCGTTTGGCGATTATCGTTTGGGTGTGGGTGTGTGTGTGTGTGTGTTTTTGTCTGTCTGCAGCTCACAAACGCGCGCTCGGTCCTAGTAAGTCATTACCTGTGGCGTGAGCTATATGTTGTTCATGTTATTATGACTAGACATTTGAGAGCTTACGGAAATTGTAATAAAGTAAAGTAATATTTCGATAGTCATCACATTTACATAGTCAACAACTTTCCAATAGGTCTAACGCCGGGATCTAATTAGATAATTCGAAATTCAGCTTCGTCTTCAAGTTAGACCGAGCATGCGTGTGTCCGAAGACTCGGGCGAGGTAAGTTTTTAAATGCATAGTAATTAAAGTCATGACAGTAGTAATGTAATTGGTGGTATAAGCGTAAACACGTCATTCAGGTAACGTGACATAACCTAATATTAGGCCCTGTTATACAACAAGGGTCTGACATCATATATGCTATATATGTTGGTGCCATGTGAAAGGTCCGTGAACGTGCGTGTTCGCTCCACCAATCATTCAGCTTGCCTTATTAGTAAAAAGGGACGAGATGGGGATCGTGCATGTTAGTCTTCAGTCTCAGCTGGCTCGTTATCAGCGTTCAGCCTCATTCAGAAGTGCTGCCTCTTTTCAGATATCGGTTCAGTCTTTCAGTTTCTCGCAGTCGCTGTCAGTTCCTGAAAAGTCCTGTTTGGACTTAGATAACTGTCGTCTCCGAGTCTGATAACTGTCCTCTCCGAGTGCCCTACATTCCCTGTTTCATTTCACGGTGGTTTTATTGCGTAGACCATTACTGTGCAGTGTGTGTTTTGAATCATGTAGTATATATTAATACAGGATTGGACATTGCATCACTGGCGTGAAACTAAGAAATCACTGACCAGTGGGATTTTTAACCAGGTTTCTCCCGTTACAGGCAGCCAAAAAGCCAAAAGTTTTGCCGTTTTAAGGATATCATCGGGGTACTAATAGTGCACTGCATGTTGATGTGCTTCACAGCGTGAACACATTTATACACGCTCAAAATAGCAAGTATAAGTACACACCGTATCGCTGTTTTATAATCCTTTATAATCTAATTTTCTTTCAGAAACACAGGATGACCTGGAGGCCCTCACCAATGATATTAAGAAGATGGCAAATAACACACGCAACAAGCTGAAGAGTAAGTCTGGGCCCTATGTGCATGCTGGGTAAAGGTTTTTTTAGCAGGATGAACATCAGAAATGATATCGTGGATTTAGAGGAGCTTAGCTCAAGTGCTTCATGTCTATGTGGTAACTGAATGTGTGTGTGTGTTTCTGCTCAGCTATTGAAAAGGATCTTGAAACTGGCGACCAGGAGCGAGTGTCAGCTGACATGAGAATACGCAAGTCCCAGGTTAGTGAAAGTCCTCCTGTACCAGAAGTCCACACTGTTACCTTTCGTGTGTGCTACGCAGAAGGTACTGTGACAAGCCGATTATCGTTTGTGTGTGTGTGTTTTTGTTTGTCTGCAGCCCAAAACTAGTGTTTGCGCACACACACACAAATACATACAGAGTTGAATATCATGTGGCGTTTTGAGGGGGGGGGGGGGGGGGGGGGGGGGGGGGGGGGGGTGGGGGGGGGGGGGGGGGGGGGGGGGGGGGGGGGGGGGGG
>JBCNYH010000016.1:17019611-17033887 GCA_039654325.1 Tandanus tandanus | reverse complement strand
TGGCACTGTGTGTGTGTGTGTGTGTGTGTGTAGTATAAGGGTGTTCACTAGGGGAAGGTGAGGTGGTGATGGCGTTTTCTAGTGTTCTTGATGCATCCTTATATTCTGACCATTACTTTAATCTTGTTACATTCTGGTATGATTGTAGGCTTGGGTAACACACACACACACACACACACACATTCTTTGTTAGCGTTCACACTAATGAGGTGTTGAATTTTGCCATCTGTCCACAACCCTTGAATTACTGAATGCCCTTAAATATCATTAGTGTACTCACAGGCCCGGTGTGTGTAGTGAGATTTAATTATAATTTGTGACTTCCTTGAGACAGGTCAGCTTCTGCCATCAGTTGCATTACATCATCTATAAACAATGAATCTTTTCATTGGCTGTTCTGATTGGTTGATGATGGTATCTAATGGCGAGTTATTCTTTGATAATTTATTCTTGGTGATTCTTTAAATGGATATTTTGTAAATAGACGTGTAATAAGTGGGGTATCTTACAGCGTGCTGGTCTTTATCTTGAAGTAAACCCTTTTCAGGGAGTTGCAAGACTCCTCCCTGTGCAGGCTTATCTCCCGGAGATTATTTCACCAGAAATTACCGGCTCACTGTTGCGGAAAGGCTGGAGACACTGGGCGAAAGGCATGGTACACCATCAATAGCCCGCCAGACTATTGCAGGGCCAACACACACACACACACACACACACTTGGGGCAATTTGGAACAGCCAGTTAGTCTAATGTGCCTGTGTTTGGGCTGTGGGAGAAAACCAGAGTACCCCGAGGAAACCCATACAAGCACCGGGAGAACTCCAGACAGAAACGCCCTTGCCGAGCCCTGGACTCTTGCTCACCACTACACCACCTTAGTCCACTTTTCCATTTATATTTTGTGAAATATTTTTCATTGCTTCGGCTGAAAAACCACCGAATACAAGCGTAAAAACTCTTACCCATTAACAATGAGATATATTGATTATTATAGTCTCTGTTGAAAGAGCATGACCAGAGCTACTCAGGCATATACACTTTTATGGCTCTGTCACCAATATTTCCTCCCTTAATAGCCTATTGAAGTGACCCATAACCTCACATTTTGATTTTTTTTATGTCCACATGTTCAGACACGTTTTTGTGCATTCAGACCGATCATTACTTCATTTTTAAAAGTTTCCTTGTATACTATGTACATGTATACCTACCAAATTTCCTAATCTTGCTGCAGCTGATCGGGCTGCTTTAAACGAGGTTAAGGCCGTCAATAACGTAAATGACAGGACCAAACGTCACTTCTGACATGCCTTTATTCCAGGACGCACTACAGAAAAATCATTGGTCATTGGATTATTTGGACATGGATCCTGAACACTTTCTACATAAAAAAAGAAGTGGGGGGGTTGTGTTTTCATGAGCCTTACCGATATATGATATGGGCTTGATTGAGGGGAAAAAAGGTCTTAAATGGGATTAAATTTGAAAGCATTTAAAATCTGAGTTTATGGCTTTGAGTTGATTGCTCCATTTTGCCCCCTAGTGGAGGAACTGGAGACTAGTGCCTTTTATCCTCCCCTTCATTCTCTCATGATTACAGTATAGAGAATTAATTTAGGACATGGGTTCTGAATTGTGGGCTGGATTAGAACCAGACATATGATTGACACCTCTGCCTTATATTATTACTTTAGTTTATACATATATAATGTGATATTTCCCAAGCCTGTCTGCTGCATTAACATCATCTTTTTCTCTTCTATGACTTTGATGACACGGCGTACCTGACTGTTTTTTTTTTCTCTCTCTCTCTGGTAGAAAATGATCATCCTGGGTGTGATCATTGCCGTGGTTGTGGTCATCATTGTCCTCATCGTCGTACTCACGCAGACCCTCTGAGACTCCACCCATTCCTGAGACTCCACTCATTCCTCCCACCCTCGTCATTCATCCATCTGTGGCATTTCCCGTCATTTTTTTTCCCCTTTCTCTCTCTCTCTCTCTCATCCGTGCTGAGAGGTGAGACTTCTTGTTTGTCACCACGTCCTCCTTCCCTACACCGACGGCTGGACGATCAGCTTCAATCCCCGGCTGTTTGAAAAAGTGCTTTTATTTACTGCACGTTGATTGCTGGGGCGATCGCCAAACAAACCTTTTTGTTTGTTTGTTTGTTTGTTTGTTTTTTTCCGTAAATGGACAGGACTGTTTTGTTGACGTATGGATTATACAGAGAAATAGACCTCCACTTTCTTGCCTTAACGTTTTTACTAGTCTCTACACCCAAGACTTGACTAATCATCCCGTGGTCTGAATGGATTTCGTAATTTATTATTTTTACGAAATTTTTTCCTTTTAACAAATTTACGTCCTTAACCCGTCCAGTCAGTACGTCATTTCACGCGTGCCTTTACGTTCATCACTCCATTACTTCCTGTATTCATATACACAGTTGGGAGATACTCCATAAGTTTAGGGCATGTTGGATTCACATTTCTTTTCGTGGGACACACAGTAATCTCATTTTCTCAAAATCTCAGTTTCATTTCTTGCAACACGTTTATCACCTGATGATCCTGTCCTAAGATCCTGTGTTATAATCAGCGTTCATGTATGATTATGTGGAATAATGTCTCATTTTACTGCAATTTAGTAATTGATGATGATGATAATAATAATAACAATCATCTTCATAATAATAATGATAATAATGTAACTAATAAGCAGTTTAATGAGTGTCGGCTCGGTTGGGTGTTTGGGTTTTAAACAAACTCACAAATAGGAAGAAAAGATCATGTGCAATTAATGTCTTTTTAAATCTGTATGTCCTATAAAAAAAAAGAAGAAATATTGTCACTTGAGAAATAAATTATTTTATATTTTTAACTGCTGTGTGTGTGTGTGTGTGTGTGTGTGTGTGTGTGTGTGTGTGTGAGAGAGAGAGAGCATGTGCAAGTGTGTGTGTTGGAGCGAGCATGTATGAGTATGTGTGTGTGCATGTGAGAGAGAGAAAACGAGTGTGTTAGACAAAGTGATTATGAAAGCATGTGTTCATGTGAGAGTGTGTGAGTATGTGTGTGCATGTGAGAGAGAAAACGAGTGTGTGTAAGAGAAAGTGATTGTATGAGAGAGTGCGTGTGCATGTGAGAGTGAGTGAGAGAAAACGAGTGTGTGTTAGAGAAAGTGATTGTATGAGAGAGTGCGTGTGCATGTGAGAGAGTGTGAGTGAGTGAGAGAAAACGATTGTGTGTTAGAGAAAGCAATTGTGTGCGAGAGAGCGAAAGTGAGTGTGTTTGTGAAAGAGAGCATGCGTGCGAGTGTGTTAGAGAAAGGGATTGGGTGTATTTGTGTGCATGTGAGAGAAAGAGAGTGATTGTGTGTGCGTGAGAGAGAGAGCAGGTGTGTGTTAGAGAGAGTGATTGTGTATGTGAGATCATTTGTGTGTGTGTGTGTGTGTGTGTGTGTGTGAGAGAGAGAGAGCAGGAGTATGAAGGAAAGTAATGAAGCTCTGATTCCTCGTGACGCTGTGTGTAGATGTGTTTTATTTGATGTGTCGCATGTGATCTGCAAGATGACACGGCTGCTTAACCACCAGGAAACCTGTTGTTTCCACACACACACACCCCTCATGAAGGAGTTCCTGATTCGCTGCTGAGTTGGACCTGAACAGTTGGCGTTAAATCGTATCCTATTGTCCTTAACACTCTGATCTCATCATGCACAACCAGTACGGCGGTGATCACACTAGAGGTAGCGACTAGAAAAGCGACTGACACAAATGGCAATTCGCGGCTGTCGCTTTTCATTCTCAAAACGTTCTCAAATTTGTCTCGTGACATTTGCAGAATCGCATTTTGGTCGCCTGGTTCGTGAACTCTTCGCAAAAAATTCCAAACATGTTTGAAATTTCCGCACTTGTCGCGAGATGGTTGCTTTGTTGTCATTTGCTCACAAGTGATTAGTTTTTCATTCGCAAGGAAACGCGACCAGTTGGAGACTTCCACGTGGAAACTTGCTGGCATCCGCCGTATTCCGTGTATTTTGTCATCATTCGCATTTTGTTCATGCTAGCAACGCGGGAATAAAAAGCGAATGGCTTGAGAACAAAAGTGAACAAAACACGACTGATTTACGACTAGAGATTCTTTTTTTTCTTTCGCCAAACATCCGCAAACTGATCGCAGATCAGTCGCAAATTGTCGCATGACCTTCTCATGACATACGCGCAATATACGGATTTAAGCCACAAAATTTTCGCTAGCATGTGGAGTTGCAAAACATCTTCGCAAGTTTCAAAATGCGTGAAAAAATTGCAAGAAAGTCAATTTACGTCGCTCGCTTATTTTATCGCACCTCTATTGTGATCACCCCCTTAGTCTATTATGGGAGGTTATACCATGGGTGGTAGAGGTAATAATTCATATACGGTATTAATAATAGTCACAACATGGGTAGATGTTCTTTTTATTATTTTTATGATTATGTTTTGGTCACCCACACCTGTGCTCCTGTTTTATTCCTTCTTTTAAACCTATATATATATATATAAACGGGTTGTTTCATGGTCAGGATTGTCTTTTTAAAATTATACAAGGGACCCCTTTAAGTAGGCACTTGCGTACTTTATGACTGTCTCTTGTTAATTGTTGTAGAGGAAGAGTAGTCCCAGCTACACTAGAGAAATCTTTTCTCAACTCCGATAAATAGTGTTATCAGAGGAAAATATTGCTCGAATTTTGAACAAGTACCGAATTCAATTCTCTCCACTGTAATAAAAACCGTAGCTTTTACCTGATAAAATTCTGAATTGCCTCCTAATTACTAACTAACTTTTACTTTTGGAGGGGTAATTTCATACAATATAGAAAGATGTTCTGCTGCCTGTAAGCTCTATTTATGATCTAAGTGGCTTTGTCGGGATCCTTTTGTCCATCAGGAATGTCTTCTCCGGAAAGTAGACATTACATGTGGAGGACAGACGTGCTTTTTTCAGATATCAATTTCTTTTTCTAAAGCAGCATAGTACTGCATAGCTTGCTGAAAAATATAATTGGGATTGGATGTGAAATACTTTCTGTACAGAGTTCCGCGACAGCTTGATAAGCATGTCCGTCAAAAAGTGTCTTCTCCAGAAAACCACAGCGATTGTCACTGATGCTGTTGTTACTGCAGTTAATAATATATACACCTAATGTTGCATGGAACCTGCTCAGATAATGTGTTTAGTGAGCCAGTTTAATTTTTGTGTGCCTTATTCTGATACACTACAAGCAGATGTATTTATTCTAGAGACCTGCACCTGTTATACTTTCACCCAGTGTAATTTAGACACCATTAGACCTGGAGCTCTGATACTTCACACTAAATATTCTAGTCTCATAAGGTGTTGACTGGTAACAAGAAACCACAAAAACTTTTTTTTTTTAAAAACACGAGTTTTATTTTTGAGATACAGTGAACCCAAAAAGTCTCCCCTGATTGTGAAACAGCCCGTATGTACGTGTGTGTGTGTAACAGTTATTCCATGACCTTTTACCATATATAACATCACAGTTACTAGTCATATACAATCAGAGGGAGCTGAATAGATTCATAGTTTTACTCTATTTACTCTACCATAAGAAATATAGCATGGAACTGGTGGCCTGGTGGTTTCCTTCACCAGGCTAATAAAGTTGCCTTTGGTGGAAAAAAGTTGCCTTTGGTGTTCTTGCTTTTTGTGGAGTAAATATATAATCAACAGAAGAACCGATCAGCTAGGGTTAGCTTTTAGCTTAGCGCAGAGTCACGACAGCTTGTTTTTTTTTTTGTAGTGATGCAGCTCCTGATGGTATATGAGGTGATATTCTAGTAGTAGATTAGCCAATCAGAATGAACAATTGCTCATATTCAGTGGGTATGGATAGAGACACACGCACACACGCACGCGCGCGCGCGTATATATAATATACACAAAAAAATATACGATTTTATTAAATTGTATGTATATGTAATTCATTATCTTTATTTTTGACATGTTTTTTCCCCTATCCACTCTCTGTGTTTATCTTTTGTCCCTTCCAATCATTGGCTTTTGTTTTGTAGAAGAAAATGATGATCATGTTGTGTTGTATCATCCTGGGGATAGTTGTATTTTCCTATCTCTACAGCTTCTTCTCGTAAAGTTCTGATCAGGTAAAAAGCTCTGCATGTTTTCAGCCCATGTGTATATAATGTGTACGAATGAGGTACATACACTGCCCTGCCAAAAAATCCATTAATCTTGCCAATCTTACCCTGGGTTTACACTGGGGCCATGGTGTCCACGATCTCCACGATTTAAGAGAAATATTGATGAACATGGAGTTGTGGGATCAAATTGTGGTGATCTAGAGGGAACCTGGTGGAATCGTGATTATCCTGAGGGAACTTCATGGAATCATGATGATCTTGAGGGAACCTGGTGGAATTGTGATGATCTTGAGGGAACTTGGTGGATTCGTGATGATCTTGAAGGAACTTGGTGGAACCGTGATGATCTTGAGGGAACTTGGTGGATTCGTGATGATCTGGAGGGAACTTAGTGGAATCGTGATGATCTGGAGGGAACTTGGTGGATTCGTGATGATCTGGAGGGAACTTGGTGGATTCGTGATGATCTTGAGGGAACTTGGTGGAACCGTGATGATCTTGAGGGAACTTGGTGGATTTGTGATGATCTGGAGGGAACTTGGTGGAATCGTGATGATCTGGAAGGAACTTGGTGGAATCGTGATGATCTGGAGGGAACTTGGTGGATTCGTGATGATCTTGAGGGAACTTGGTGGAATCGTGATGATCTGGAGGGAACTTGTTGAAATTGTGATGATCTGGAGGGAACTTGGTGGAATTGTGATGATCTTGATGGAACTTGATGGAATCGTGATGATCTTGGTGGGAACTTGGTGGAATCGTGATGATCTGGAGGGAACTTGGTGGAATCGTGATGATCTGGAGGGAACTTGGTGGAATCGTAATGATCTGGAGGGAACTTGGTGGAATCGTGATGATCTGGAGGGAACTTGGTGGAATCGTGATGATCTTGTGACGTAACAGGCACATCCTGTACCTATGGTAACGCAACTGACACATGTATAGCCATTATGACAAAGTCTAACAGAAAGAAGACATATCTATTGTGATATACGGAAGATGTCACCAACGGTCATATTAGCTACATAAATGTAAAAACTACTCTGTTGGCTCATCTTTCTGTTAAACTTTGTCTTAATGGCTATACATGTGTCAGTTGCGTTACCATAGGTACAGGATGTGCCTGTGCCTGTCACGTCACAATCTTGAGGGAACTTGGTGGAACCGTGATGATCTTGAGGGAACTCAACTGCATCAGCTAAGGTTAAATAACAAGCTGCCATAATTATCCAGTCCAAAACCAGAAGATTTTGCCTATTGGCTCATTTCAGTCCAGATGGTGACCTTTTTTATTTTTATTTTATTTTATTTTATTTTTATTTTTTGGCAGAGCAGTGTAATACAGTAAGTTCTTATGGAGCTTCTAAAAAGTGACTCTTTGTAATGCTTTTCTTTTATAAGGTTTCAATATAAAATGAATGGAAATTAGTTAAAATTAATTTTGTCACACATCTGTGTATATACGTTTTTTTATTTAATTTGTCACAATGTATTTTTTAGTTATTTCTTAATGCTGTTTTATTGACATACTAGTGATATGTTAATGGTTTACACTCTATTTATTTTTTCCCCACTCAGGATCACAGGATTTACACTGGAAGGCTGTCACGTGTTGTTTTCTCCTCCTTTATGCACCTCTTTTGGACTTTGTGTATGATGTCAGTCAGTTACATTAATCCACATGAAAATGGAAATAGTCAGTCAATAATAATGGATTACCAAAATAAATACAGCACACACAATGATGATAATAATAATAATTAATAAATAAAACACTTTCTCTTAAATAAAATGTATGATGGTTAACGTTTTTGGTGAAATGTGCTTGTATGTTTGTTTGTTTGTTTTTTTAGAATGTATTTTTTTTCATGTTATACGGTTGTATGTGTAGCACTAATGTAATCTAGAAGTTCTTTCAAAACTTTTGGTTCCCATGTTGTTGATGTGTGTTCTATTCGTGTATGTGCATAATGTGATGATTTATTAAACCTGCATGAATATAAACCCAATAATGCTTTGTGTTCCTACTTATTAGGGGAGAGAGGGGTGAGTTGTAACACTGTCACACACTCCAATCAGCAACAAGCTCGTGGTGACGTTCATGCTTTCTGAATTATGTTGTCATCAACCACTGGGTGTTCAAGATAAAAAGTGGGCAAAAAAAAGAGCCTTGGAGGCCTCCATGTTAGCAATACTCTTGCTAATGATATATGATGGGGTTTAGCTTTGTTTACCGAATGTCAACAGTATATTATAGTACGTTTTTATTTTATTTTAACAAGCGAATATATGTGTTTATTGAGTTGAAGAAAATTTGAGTATATAAGTGTAATAAAGAAGTAAAATATCTGTCCATGCGTGCTATTTTATTTACAGTTAATACGATGCGTGGCCATGTTTTGATGTCATGCTGTTCCGTGATTCCGAAAATAATTTGCTAATTGAGTTGCGAACTTTAGTTGGACACAGCATGACTCTGCACACGCTCAGTAGCATCCTCCACCTGCCTGCACAAGAACAGCAACTCACAGCTTTAAAACGTTCATCCAGATGTTAGAGTTGGGGGTATAAAATGAATATTCCTTATCGTGAGGACATTTTGAATCGTATTGATTTCATATGAATTGAAATTGAAATAAAATATGTTTTGGTCAAGGCCAATTAAAATGATTAATGTTTTAACAATTCAATCTTGGTTAACTAGCATCCCTACCATCAATCAATAAATAAATCGGTGTAGCAGACCACTTGTCTAAAAACAGCTGCATACTTGCCGATGGAAATAGGTTCTAGATTACTGATACTAATGCAATGTTGTATACAAACATTTGTTGACCAGTTTGTTTACATTATTTTCGCCAATAACTTTATTGATAAGCTCAGGAGTTTCGCAAGCTGGGAACTGAACAAAATAAACTGGATTCATCACAAGGGAGGTCAACTAACTGCCTTATTGTTGAGTTATTTTCTCATTTTAGTGTGTTTGCAATATCGCATTAGTAGCTGTAATTCAGGAAATTGGGTAATTCGGCATTTAGATGTATTTTTGACAGCTAGCTGGATAAGACCAAGCTGGATTTTTCAGGAGGGATATCTATCTAAATTTGGCTTAAATATTTGGTTCTTTTTGAAGATGGTTAAAAGTGTGGAGTCAGTTGTAACAGCATCACAAATATTTAAGATGTTCATGAGAACAAAACTCCACGCAGAAACACACTCGCCAGGCGCAATCAAACCCAGGACCTTACTGCTGTGAAGCAGATGTGCAAACCATTACGCCACCATGCCGCCTGCAAAATTATAGAATTAAAAGATTATGGATTTTAGATATAGAATTATAGATTTAAGAGATTTAGAAACTTTTAGGAGTTTTTGATTTACTAATAACAAAGTGACGAATGTGACAACTCAACCCACTCTCCCCTAACAGATGGATTTATCACTGATCATTAGTTCTAGTCACTTTAATACCAAAAAAGTCTTAATATCTGAAAAATAAAATTAAACCAAAATGTTAATTTGGTGTTGAATTATTTCCATTCACGTTTCATTCTCCAACTCCACACATTAAACCTGTGGTCTATGATTTAAAAAAGAAAAAAGAAAAAAAAAATCATGAAACTTGGATGTTGGCCAATGAGCACCTTTTAATTTGCATACCCGATGTCTGATTGCACTATATGTTCAGAGGGCGGGGTGTGCATAGACGCTCACGCTGTGTGTGTGTATAATGACAATCTGAAAATGGCGGATGAAGGCAGTCTCCTTTAACTTTATCGTATACAATAATAAGCGGGCGAGATAACGACAGGATGAATTTCACTAGCAGTTGAAGAAATGCCGAGTGGATATCTGCGTTAAACTGGAAAGACATTGTTTTATTTCTGCCAGCAAAGAAAAGCTGAACGCTAGGTATGGTTAAAGGGCTAAAGAATGGGGGGTGCTAGCTTGTTTTGTTCCTAGGCAGCTAACGTTGTGTGTTTTGCTAACGCTGCTAGCTGGGTGTCAATGAGAATGCTAACTGTTTAGCTTCAGATTAGCCGCTAGCGCTGGTTCATATTTTGGGTTATGCATACCAAACTAGCTAGCTTACTACCTGTGTCATGTTATTACAGTACTTTCAGTAGAAAAACACGTCTGAATAAACAATAACTACATTTTAAACGCCGTGTAAGAAACTCAGGCGGCGTTAAAGCGGCAGGTGGAGAGTTCGGCTAGCACGGTTAGCTTCGGAGGCTAGCGAATTGTCTGTGACGGTGATTAACGACGCTGTGTTCTATAAACTTTACATTTAAGGCTTATTAGAACTTAGGAAAACAGTACATTCAGATTTGCACCGAGTTTTATTTAAATTTCTTTGTGTAATTGTGTAAAAGTGTGCATGGAGTCAAGCCACAGCCTCACAGCTGATATTCTTTACTATTAGACTCTTTGTTTTCACTTTTGTGAAGTAACTTTAGTGCTATTTCGAGTTTAAATAACTCGTCTAATTCATAGTTAGCGATTTTATCTTTATATTGTTTGTGTTTTGTTTACTGTGGTTCGTTTCCCCCCTCAAATTAGTCCAACTGCCTTTTTAAACAATGCACATGAAGCACCAGAGAAAGGTTAGGGCAGGTCACTCATGCCTGAACTTCATTTTATTCCATTTATTATTATTATTATTTTTTTTTGTAGCTCCTTTTCCTTTGCAAACAGTCAACTGTGTGACGCCTTCATTCTCATTCTCAGAAGCAACTTCTATTCTGTGTTCCTGTTTTTCAGGCAATGGAGGAGACTCGATACAGCAAGCGCCTGGTGAGTCCATTAATCATACTGTATGTAGAGTACAAACTAAAAACCAGTCCGAGTTGGTGAAAGGACCTGTAAATCTCATCACAAGAATTAAACACTCGACGCAGCCAAGGCTTTGTAGGCGCACGGTGTTCGGATTTTGGAAATCCACATGCGTTTGCGTGTCCATGCTTTACGCACCTTGCCATAGATGGACAGAACCCTTGTACGGATGATTAATATGGTCATAACTGACTTGATTCCAAGTTCAAAGTTCACGCTTCCACAAGTCTCCGTCTGGAACGTGCCAGGCTGTGATTTGCATTACAACCAAGGTTAGGCCAAGGATACTTTCAGTTTTAACCAGTTGGGTCCTCGTCCCAAATTCTTTCATGTTGTCATGAAATAAATGCAGCTTCATGGCACGGCGGCGTAGTGGTTAGCACCTCCACATCACAGCAGGTTTGATTCCTGGGATCGGGCGTTTCTCTGTGGAGTTTGCATGTTCTCTGTCTGCTTGTCTGGATCTCCTTACACAGTCCAAAGACATGCACATTAGGGTAATTGTATGTGTCAAGGTGTGAGTGTGAATAGGTGGTGTTGCCCTGTGATGGTCTGGCAAGCTGGCCAGGGTGTACCCCAAGTGTCGGCTGAGATAGGAACCAGCCTGCCCGCGACCCTAATAGTACTGCTTGTGGGCAGTGGTGGCTTAGTGGTAAAGGCGATGGGTTAGTGATCCGAAGGTCAGCGGTTCAATCCCCAATATCACCACTGTTGGGCCCTTGAGCAAGGCCCTTATCCATCAGTTGCTCAGCTGTATAAAAATGATAATTGTGGATAAGAGCGTCTGCCAAATGCTGTAAATGTATATATACTATTAAATGTTTCGGCAAATGAGTGATTTAACATCCCATTTCAGATTTAGTCTTCTGTCCCCTGTTAGAGTATCCTGTACTCTTCTGGGAAGGCTTTCCACTATATTTTTGAGCATGGCCGTTGGGATTAGTGTTTGTTCAGTCAAAATTACATGTTATGTAAAGTGCTACTTAATATAATCGTTATGTAAAGTATGCACCGAGGCAAACGGGAGGCACGCCGTCGATGTTCTGTGACTATTATACTCTCTCTGGTTCTACTTTTCAGCAGTATTGTTAGCGCCTCTTCGATCTATGAGGTACTGATGTTTGGCGAGGAAGTCTGCAAACGGCATTCCTGTTCATCCCAAAGGTGTTCAGTTTGGGGGTTGAGGACAGGATGCCTTGCATGATATGAGTTCTCCTACACCATCGTTGGAAAACCGTGTCTCAGGGAAGCTTGCTTTGTCAACAGGGCTGTTATACAGATTCAGGTCTCTTGCGGTGTATTTCTACTAGGTGATCTGTAGCGATCTGTACTGAGCATGTTTGACCACAGCGGTGCAGTTAAGTTGGTGAGTGTGACCGCTGCATACCGTGCCTGGGGATGGTTCGGTATAGCGTGCGCTGGCGTTCTTGAATATGATGAACATTTGAAAAGAAGTCGTGCTTTCGTGCTACACAAGAGATTTTCAGCCCCGGAACGTTAAGTGCGGTGTGAGCGCAGGTCAGTAAAGCATTGGGGAGGGGCTACATACCAAGTCATGCTCTGGTACGGTACAAGGGAATCATGTCGGAGTTCGGGTATTGGCGCTGTTGCCGATCTGGAACAGTGTCAGATTTTTCCTGAATGATTCACTGATGCACTTTACGCCATGAACGTGTGGTGATGACTACTGCAACACAAATCATGTACTCTTAAAATTAAGAGCAGTGGTCGGTGTCAGCTGTGACTTAATAGTGAGTATTACGTTTGTCTTCTTAATGGTTTTCGTTATTAAGTGGTGTGGAAGGTAAGAGTACGGGTCGCTCTGTATAGTTCAGATGAGCATGGTAGTTCTGGCTTTGCTGTTCACCCAGCCTTCCTGCTATGTGTTTAGAGGACAGGAACACGCCGGCGCTACCAGGACGATGGCATCTCCGATGATGAGATTGAGGGGAAGACGACCTTTGACCTTGAAGAAAAGCTTGAAAGCAGCTTCTTTAATTCAGACTTGGTCAAAATCATGGATGGGAAAGGTTAGTGTTAAACATCCTGCAGTGAACAGGCTGTGGTCCACTCGAGTGCATATTTAACCCTTCGTGTGGGTGTGGCCTCTTTTCTGCAGACTTTACATTTGAGTACATCCAGCGGGAGGGGCTTCGGGACCCCATCATCTTTACTACAGCAGACGGTCTTGGCATTCAGTAAGTCTCTCTGTCTCTCTCTCCTTTTTCGGTGCACATCTCTTTATTTATTTTTTGTATCTTTTTTTGTGTTTTCCTGTAACTGCTTTTTCTCTATCTTGTACCTCTCTCGCTTGCCCCCCCCCTGCATGTCTGTCTGTCTGTCTCTCTCTCTCTCTCTCTCTCTCTCTCTCAGGTTGTGTGTTTGTGTGTCTCTCTCTCAGGTTGTGTGTGTGTGTCTCTCTCAGGTTGTCTCAAGTTGTTTCTCTCTCTCTCTCTGTTTGTCTCTCTCTCAGGTTGTCTCTCTGGTTCTCTCAGATTGTCTCTCTCTGTCTCTTTCTCAGGTTGTCTCTCTCTTAGGTTGTATCTCAGGTTTTCTTTCTCTCTTTCAGGTTGTGTCTCTCTTTCTCTCAGGTTCTCTCTCTCTGGTTGTCTCTCTCAGGTTCTCTCTCTCTCTCTCTCTCTCTCTCCCCCAGGTTGTCTCTCACAGGTTTTCTTTCATTCTCTCAGGTTGTCTCTCTCTCTTTCAGGTTGTCTCTTTCTCTCAGGTTCTCTCTCTCTCTCTCTCTGGTTGTCTCTCTGTCTTTCTCTGGTTGTCTCTCTCTCTTTATCTCTCACAGTTTGTGTGTGTCTCTCTCAGGCTCTCTCTGTCTCTCAGGTCGTCTCTCTCTCTCAGGTTGTCTCAAGTTGTGCTTCTCTCTCTTTTTCTGCTTGTTTCACTTTCTTTGTGTGTCTATCTCTCTTTTTCTCTCAGATTGTATGTCTCTCTCTCTCTCTCAGGTTGCCTCTTTCTCTCTCTGCTTGTGTTTCACTTTCTTTCTTGGCTTGTGTGTCTTGTCTGTTACACACACACCCCTGGCTTGTATCTCTTTCAACTTGTATCTCTCTTGCGGCATGTCTCTTTCTCAACTTGCATATCTCGGCTTGTATATCTCTCTCTCTCTGCTTGTATATCTCTCTCTCTCTGCTTGTATCTCTCTCTCTCTCTGCTTGTATCTCTCTCTCTCTCTGCTTGTATCTCTCTCTCTCTCTGCTTGTATCTCTCTCTCTCTCTGCTTGTATCTCTCTCTCTCTCTGCTTGTATCTCTCTCTCTCT
>JBCNYH010000016.1:17005097-17015097 GCA_039654325.1 Tandanus tandanus | reverse complement strand
GGTTGGCACTCCCAGTTATTACACAACTACTTAGTAAAAAAAAAAAATTATAATTTGATTGCTAATATTTATTTTATTGACTTAAAAGGAATTTTATTGCTGTTATTATTTGTAGCAGTGGTCTTGTATAAAGATAACGGAATGCTGAATGCTGCCCAATCAGTGTCAAAGTATTTAAATGAGTAATAAACATGTAATAATATGTATTAGCAAACTCGTCTGTTGATTAAGTCTGTTTAATATTGGCATCCCAATAAAAACAGGCCTGCAGTGAACCTAAGTTTGTGAACTAGGTGTCCTAAAATACGAGTAGCCTGTGCTGTAGTTTGCAGCATCGTAACAGTGAGACACATTACATGAAATATGTGCTCCTATCCTAAAAGCAGCCTTTCCTACCTAATGTCTTCTGCAATAAGACAATTGGGAGGAAAGGCTGCTTTTCCAGGACACCTGGCTATAGATTCGTTCCCCCCCTTATATTAGTACAGGTTGATGTTTTTGTTTTGTTTTTTTCCTCCTCTTAATCCTCATTGGCTAAACACTATGCAAATTTTATCTGCCCTAGGTACTGTCTGATGAGTGTGAAGGGCTGCTTTACAGATTTCCACGTGGATTTTGGTGGCACGTCAGTCTGGTATCACATCCTGCGGGGACGCAAGGTGAGAACTGTCATTCTCTTCTGCTTATTTCATTCACACTCTGGATTCTGCTTATGATCTGCTTCTTGCTTCTGGTTTCCTGGCTGTCTCCGGGTTGGTAGTAGTGTCTGAAGTTATATTTTGTATATAGCAACGAGTTCGAGCCCCGGGTGATGCATACAGCTATCCGTGGCCGGTAGCCTAGGAAAACGAACTGTCTGAGCTCTAAGGCTGGGAGGAATGGCATGCGCTCTCTTCCCTGTCACTTACAAGGGACACTATCCAATCCCAGGAATACATGGCGTTGAGTAGTGCTTTCCTTTGCGCTGCTCTTGACTATGCATGTGCAGCAGGCTGAAAAGATGCAGTCAGCTAGCATGGATGAAGCACGTACTTGCCTTTACCCTCCCTGCCGGTAGTGGTCATGTTATAAGTAAGCTCTTTCTGATGGGTGCGTATGGCTATGACAAAAATTGAAGGGGGGGGGCTAGTTATGTCTTATGTGTATTTTAAAATGGCATATTTTGCATCCTGTCACAAGCACGCTGTTTAATATTAAACATTGCATCAAGGTTAATGTTGGAATATACCCATCAGTGGAAATTATGGTAACGATGATGCAAATTGTAACCGGGCTGGTGAAGCAAATGGCATCTCTAATTAAACCCCGAGTGCACTAATGACCTCAAAGCTCTGCGTCCTCTCCTGTAAAAGTGAAACTTGTCATGTGGGACACTGAAAGTCGTTTACTCATCAGTGTTGTGCTGTAATTGTGTGGGAATGGGAGTAAAGCCGTAAAGCTGAAACTACTAGCAGCCTAGTAACATTAACGCTAATCTTTTGCCAATGGAATTGGAGCCACTGGATTAACGTGTTGTGATCACTCGACGTTGCCGGCTGTGACGTAAAGGGTGTTGCAGTGATGTGATACGAATGCTCGTACTGTCACGCTGTGAAGTGCTACGATATAAACAGCCTTTGCTTCTCCTTTATCCCTGAATGTGACGCAGACCCCGCTTTCTGTGCTCCTTGTCTATCCCTAGGTGTTCTGGCTGATCCCGCCTACGCCACACAACCTGGAACTCTACGAGAACTGGGTTTTGTCGGGAAAACAGGGTGACATCTTCCTCGGAGACAAAGCCACTGCCTGCCAGCGCATTGAGCTAGAACAGGGTTACACCTTCATGATCCCCTCAGGTGTGTGTACTGTGTAATCGTTATCAGTCGTACAATAATAATAGGACAATCTTAAGTATAAATATAGGACTGAGGTTTTTTTTAATGTACAAACTATATTATAGTCAAATTGTGTGTGTGTAGGTTGGATTCATGCAGTATACACTCCTGAGGATACTCTTGTGTTTGGAGGGAATTTCCTGCACAGTTTTAATATTCCTATGCAGCTGAACATCTACAACATTGAGGACCGCACACGGGTTCGTTCAGAAATACACACTGTTGCAGAAGCCTTATTTTTGGGAAACAGATTGCAGGTTTAGTCATTAGCTTGCATTTTGGCAGACGCCCTTATTCATAGTGACTAGTGTATACTGTATATATTTTTAGCTCATTTATACGACTGAGTTATTGAGGGTTAAGGGCCCAACAGTGTCCGCTTGGTGGTGCTGGATCTTGAGACCCCAGTTTTCTGATCAGTGACCCAGAGTTTTTGACACTGAGCCACCACTGCCCATGATGCACTGTAGTTTCACTTTTTCTCGAGGCATACCTGGGTCGAAACACTTGGGGAAATCCTCTGTGACTTCTGTCGAAATATGCTTCGGGTTGTGGGGTGCCATGTTGGGCAGCGTATTATGGGTGTGCTGGCGCCGATATTACCTTTATATCTGGGGTAGGGGCATTCCGGACTCTGTCGGCTGTTTCTGGTGCTATATGTAATTGCCAAGGGTTTCCCCAAGTGGCCGCAGTATTGCGTCTCAGAATAGATGTTGTTTATTAATTCATTGAGTATTAGGCTACCTCAAACAACAAGATTTCTTTTTTTTATCGTGAAATATTTTCTTTAATGCCCAACATCTGTATTTGTACACAGAAGGCTGTGCTGTTAATAGAAATAATGTACTACTTCCTGCCTCATTCCTACAAAAACATAAGTTGGCTGGCTCCATCATCAAGGTGCGTGACTATCAACCTGGAGATCGCAACTTCAAATCCAGGTTGAGGCCACAACCGTCCATGACCGGGAGTCCATGGGAGCTAATTGGCCGAGCTCTCACAGGAGGGAGGGATGGCTGGCATACGTTCACTTCTGTCACTCACAGCGATCACCAGCCAATCACGGGCATCTGTGAGCTCATTCATACGAGGGGGCGGATAGCGCTCTCCCTCCGTGTTAGAAGAAAGAGGCGGGTGGCAGTATTGCACATCACGGAGGGGGCATGTGCATGCTTACGCCCCTCCCTGGTTGTTGGTGGTCTAGTGATGGGGAAGGCCACACTGGACGGGCAATTTTTGAATAGTGGAACCCACCGGAAATAGCAGAGGGAGTCATCTGTCCTGATGTGGAGTCAACTGTTTAGTACTTCTCTACATTATTATTATTTTTTTTATTATTGGGGGGGGGGGAAGGATATTTGCATACTTACATTTTTTTTCCTTCAGGTCCCAGCAAAGTTCCGTTACCCGTTCTATTACGAGATGTGTTGGTACGTGTTGGAGCGTTACCTTTACTGCCTGACCAACACCTCTCATCTTACGCCGGAGTTCCAGAGGCACTCACTGGGTATCGGTTAGTACACACACTTCACCCACATTAACGTTTTTGTTTGTGTTAATGAGGACAATCAGTATTAAGAGTTTATTGTTACACACGCAGGGCTGAAGAAAGCCGACTTTGATAAACCAAACAGTGAAGACGGTATAAAAGAGGAGGTAAAAGAAACTGACAGGGAAGAGGAAGAAGAAGAAACTGCCTGCCCTCCGGCTCGTCCGGGGGTGAAAGTCCATTTGACACCACTGGAGCTGGAGGGACTTTGGCAGCTGCTGCACAAGCTGGAGGAGTTGCCTGCTCACAAGAAGTGTGTTCCTGCAGGGATCAGAAACGCCCCAGCACTTCTCAGTGACATCCGTGTGCGTAAACGTCATCATGAGTTAATGTCCATGTTACGATGTTATGTCTAGAATATTTTTGTATACCGCTCCTTCGTTTGATGTCTGCATACGTGATATTTGCTCGTCCGGCATGGTATGCTGTATATACGGTTAAATTGAAATTTGGTGTTCCACAGGCCCTGTTGGAAGAGCACGCCAATGATGATCCAAAATTGTCTTACACTGGAAAACCTATTGTCACATGGCCCAAAAGGGTAAGCGCAACCTTTATTCATCACTCAGCATACTCAGGACTGCAGCATGGTCACGTGGCTACAATAACAGACATTGTACTACACAGTGGCGGAATTGTTAAGCCTCTCATGGTAACTGCAGTTGTAGTAGTAATGTTATACTGCTAGTTTGATTAGTTTATGAAGTAAGTGATAAGATATCAGTTAGAGCGTTAATTTAATTTTATCAGACTTGAATTTATGGGTTACCAAGACCTGTCATACCCAGTGTACCGTGGTGTGTCTGAAATTGTATTTCTTCCTGTGTTTTTAGCCCTCGTGGTATAGGCCACTCCCTCCTCCTCCTTCCGTCATGTATCGGCCACGTGCATCGGGATCAGCTCCTACGATGGCCCCAGTGCCGCGGCCGAGCAAGCCCGCATCTTCTATCTTGGCTCTGCGGCGGCGGCGTGTGCGCTGTAAACGCTGTGAAGCCTGCAGACGCTCCGAGTGCGGAGACTGCACCTACTGCAGGGACATGAAGAAGTTTGGCGGCCCAGGTCGACTTAAGAAATCCTGTGTTCTCAGGCAGTGCCTGGCTGTGAGTGCTTTTTCTAATATCTAAGCGAATGTTATCGGCGTACTGCATTATGGCTCTAACTCGGATGCTTTCTATAGCCGGCGTTGCCTCTGACTGCTCTCTGTGCCATATGTAAAGAAGGATGCCAGGAAGATGCCGAAGGCACCCAGACCACCCAGACGCTTATGGAGTGCTCTGAATGTGGTCAGATTACACACCCAGAATGTATTACGGTAAACGCAAGCATGCACACTGCATTGTTCAGCTGATTCAGTGTGATGATAAATACGACGATGTTAATTTTTTTGTGTGTCTTGAAGGTCCCAGGGGAGGGTGTGATCAATAAGGATCTTCCAAGTTGCTGGGAGTGTCCCAAATGTGTCCAGAATAAGAACAATGAGGTAGGGTGTGGTTGTTTTGCACTCTTGCATTGCTCATCAAGTACTTTTGGTATAAACTCAATGACACACCTTATGACAATGTAAGTTCTGGAAAGGGATTTGCGTATGCAGGGTGATCCATAGGTGGTTATTTATTTGCATACGGTTATATAATTAAGGCTTTTTTTCTCTGTATTGTGTGTTACAGTCTTCCAGCAGTAATTCCGAAGAGGACAGTAAAAGCACTGTTACGACCAACTCGCCAACCTCGGCTCCTCCTGCTAAGCGGGCGTACAGAGAGGGCATCGGGGTGGGCGGTTTACGTTTGGGGCGCAGGGGTCAGCCATCGCCATCGTCCCTGCCTCTGACTCGCTCTCGACGCCAACCTCCACCCTCACAGAGAATCCTACTACAGCATCAACAGAGCCGCAAGAGAGCTGGGGCACTGGAGCTACAGCACAGGAAGAGGGTATAAAATCCCCCACACCAACTCCTATACTATCTTCCTGTATTATTTACTCTCGAAGACCAACTCTGTTTTTGTGGGTTTTTTATTTTTTATTTTTTTGCTGCAGATTAAATTAGAGAGGAGCAAACTCTTCCAGTCGGTAAGTCTTAACTGCTTGTGCTGTGTGCAACAGGTGGATACACTTTGGCTGCAACCTCTTGAATTTTCCTTTTCTTTCTTTTTTAATGAGACTGGTTTAGGGGGACCCGAAGGATTTTTGTTGGTAGAAGCAGAGTGGCCGACCCTTGCGCTAGAATTCATTGAGAAATAAAAGGGTACTCATACGCCTCTGCCTGGCTGAAATAGACTATTATAACTTGGCATAGTTGTAATGAAATGTCTCCCCCTAGTGGGTGTCTGATGAACATTTTGGTGCATATTATAAAATTGGCTTTTTTTTTTTCTAACATGACCTCATGATCCATAGATGACCTCAGTTTAATGGTTTAATTGCCTCACATCCAAATCTGTGCATGGCTTTTTGAGTTATCTTGCACACAAATAGACACAAATAAACTATCACACCTGAAAACATGACCATGGAGTCATATTCCAATTCCCACCCGTCAAGTATTGCTTCTTTAACACATCACATACCACCATCGCCAACCAGGGAGATGCCCCATGTGTGATCCAGGATGCTGCCACTGCAGCCTAATTCACTTGGAGGGAAAGTGCTATCTGAAGTCCACTAGGGGAAGACAATTTATTTGTATGAATGAGCCCACAGACGCCCATGATTGGCAGGTGATCGCTGTGAGTGACAGGAAGGTGAGCGTATAGTGGATGGTTGCTAGTCAAGCACTTTTTTTGATGCGCTGCTTGTGAGCCCTTGGCCATTTAAATGATGAGAGGCATTTCCTCTGCGTTCGCATCAAGGTTTTCAGCTAAGTGTTAGTGTAACTTGGTAGAACTCTCATAATGTATAAGAATACTTAAGAAACTTCAGACAACTCTTAGCTGAAATAGTATTTAGTTTTGATGCATACCAAAAACAGCCTTCAGTGCTCACATACTGTGTCACTTTTGCTTTCTGCTCCTTTGCTTTCCTCGTTTGTGTCTTGTTCTCGTTCCTTTTTTCCCATGCCGTTCTGTCTCTCAGACACGGCCGTCTGTCTCTGTTTCTCCCAAGCTCTTGCGCCAGCGGAGTTTGGAGAGAGGGAGCATGTTCAGGGCGGGATTCAGCAGGGCCATGTCCCGAAGGAGAAGTGTGTCATCCTGTCAGGGAAGAGAAGCGCAACTAAGAAGCAAGGCGAGAAGCAGCGCGCTGAGGGGGAGGACTGAGAGAGGGGAGGACGCAGATGACCGCAAGGAGGAAGAGAACGAAAAGACGGAAAGGAGAGAGAACGGGCTGGGTGGTAAAGAGAACCGCCCACAGAGATATGGAGGAAGGCCTACGGAAGACGAGAACGGAGACACCCAACAGAACGGGGAGCGGGAAGCGGAGAGGGGGGAGGACACAGAGCAGACGCAGTCGGACTCTTCCGGGGTGCTAGGCAACGAGACCAGAGACCAGAGGTCGTGCGTTACCGTGACCTTGCAGCCATCACGCGGCAGACGGGACCCCAGCACTATAGTCCCCAAGCTGGAAGCAAATGTATCCCCCTCTGTAAGCCACACCCAAAGCAACAGCGACTTCCACGGCAAGTCCCTGCTCCGCCCGCCCCTTCGAGGTGATTCACGCCGTGTGGATAAAGCTCATCCTCACACGCACTCGCGTACGCCAAGGCCACAGCTCCAGTCCCCTACCCTTACCAGGAGCACTTACAAACATGCTCAAGCAAGTCAGAATTTAAGGTGTAGCTCCAGAGAGTCCCATTACAACACGACGCGAGAGAGGAATGGAAAAAACGTGCGGCCGGAGAGAGGGAAGCCTCCTTCCATCTCTCCTAGTTCCATGTCCTGTGCGTCACCTGAGCAGAACGGAGCCAGCGAACCAGGCTGGGGGAGGCTGGTGTGGGTGTCCGTCTTCCACTACCTGACTCGAACCGAGCTGTGTGTATGCATGGCTGTGTGCAAGAGCTGGTACAAATGGTGAGTACGTCTTGCATAAATAAAAATAATGCTTATAAATAACTGTGTGGTTTGAGTTGGAAGAAGTAGAAAAAACCGTAACTGTGAATAGTGTTGCATTTATTAAACCACTCTTACTTGTAATAGGGGGTGCGATAAGCGATTGTGGACGCGTATCAGTTTAAGTCGCTGCCAGTCCATCAGCCCGCAGGCCCTCTCCGGCATCATCAAGCGCCAGCCAGTTACTCTGGACCTGTCCTGGGCCAAAATATCCAAGAAACAGCTTACATGGCTCGTCAACCGATTACCAGGTACTGAAATTATGCAGAAATCCAATTCGTTTGCCTCCACAGGCCAGAATTCCACCTTCCTTTCGCTTACCCTCTTCTCACCATCTTTAGGGTTGAAAGATCTGGTGCTTTCAGGGTGTAGCTGGACGTCTGTGTCCGCTCTCAGCTCTCCCAGCTGTCCTTTACTGCGTTCGTTAGACCTGCGCTGGGCAGACGGTGTCAAAGATGCACAGATCAGAGAGCTGCTCAGTCCGCCAGGTAACACACACCCACCCAAATGCACATAGACGGACTTTACTGAAATCTACATTCCAAAAGGAATATTAGAAAGTAGGTCGAGATGTATTCATGTTTTGTGTGTGTGTAGGGAGTAATAACCGGTCCCAGCTGAGAAACATGCAGTGCTTGAGGCTGTGTGGTCTGGAGGTAACGGAGACCACTCTGAGGCTGATCATCAGACACATGCCCCAGCTGACGAGGCTGGAGCTCTCACACTGCCCTCTGACTGACAACGCTCTTAACCTCCTCACCGCTGTGGGCTCATCCACACGAAACACACTCGCACACCTCAACCTAGCAGGTACCTGAGAACACCCGCACAATTAATGCCTCGGTGGGTAGCAGGTGAGCCCGTTTTAATGGGAACTCATAGCTGCTGTATATTGGGTTCTGTGGATTTCTCCCACCGCTCATAATGCCTCTTTCTCACCGGCGCAAATTGACCCGCGGAAATGCTTCCACAGAACACCGCAGAGCAACATGTGATTGTCGTCGCGTGTAACGCAGGTTGCCGCAGAGAACCGTCTGCACCGCAGCCTTCTGCAGCTACTCGTGGTAAATTCTAACATGTTCGTTTTTTTCCGCCGCATTTCTGCGGACAGACAGAAAACGTGTCATTTTTTGCCGTAACAACGTGACACACCGCCAGCATCGTATGAGCAACGTGTGAACATTGACAAGCACCGGTGGTACCATAAGATGTTCACGGTGATCATGTTCCGTGATATACAAAAGGCTGTGAATCTTCACCGCAGCTATTGTTGCGGAATCATGCCATTGAAGGGATGAGGACGAGGACGAGGGGAGAAAAAACTGTTTTCCGCATCTACACCGCAGGGTTTCCTCCTCGAGTTACCGCGGGTATCCGCGTGAAAGTTTCGTCGGTGAGAAAGTGCTATGAGCTTGCTAGTAGATGGGCTGGATGTAGTAAGTTAAATTACGCTTAGTGAAAATTTCAGGTACTGTATCGTATCTGTCATCATAAAGCATTGCACGGCATGAAGTCACAACACGGTTTGCTTTATTGCACTTCTTCGATAATGTTATTAATAAGTGTGCGCTGAAGGCGAGGTGGATGTCATTGAGTAGTTCTTCAGACAGGACGAAGTGGAATACACTGAAAAAGTCTATACTACAGAGGAACATGAGCAAAAAAAACACAAAGGAGAGATTTATAGATATCATGACAGATGCGGGAGCTCTGAGTCTGAGGGTTTTAGTATATACTACACGGAAACAAAGAAAATCAAACAAACATAGTTATAGTTTGTTTTTACATGATTTAAGAGGCAGGTCAGATGAATTCTGCACTTAATACATACAGTACTACACAGAAAATCTCACATCACTGCACTCTGTAAATGTGTCTTCGTATATTCTGTGCCGAAACCTTAGAAAAACAATCCTAAGGTAGATTTTTCTGGTTTATTTTTTCATTTTAAAAGATGACACCGCTGGCTCCATGTAATGAATCAAGTGTTGTACCCATAGGATGTTCTTTAATCCTGTGACCCAATCAGATGGTGCAGTTCCCGTGTAGTGTACATACTAATAAGATGCGGATAGGATGTGTGATGACCAGTATGTCAGTAGTGTTTATGTAGGTGTACGAGTGACGTCAGGAATTACGTCTTTTATTGTGTGTTTCGTCGCTATAGGCTTGGATTACAGTGGAACTCGACACAGCACCCAATGATTAAACCTCCCTCTCTCTCTCTCAGGTTGCAGTCGTCTGACAGACCATTGTCTGGTGTATCTGCAGCGTTTGTCCTGTCTGTCTGTACTGGACCTGCGCAGCTGTAAAGGAATCTCCCGGCAGGCCTGCGAGAAATTCATCTCCGAGCTGTCCGTCAATGCCCTCTACTGCCTATCAGATGATAAACTTATCCAGAGAATATCCTAGAGCCCACACTTCTCTGAGAGAGACTGACTGTTTGTTTGGGTTGGTTGGGTAGTTGTGTGTGTGTGTGTGTGTGTGTGTGTGTGTGTGTGTGTGTGTGTGTGTGTGTGTGTGTGTGTGTGTGTGTG
>JBCNYH010000016.1:16988918-17002704 GCA_039654325.1 Tandanus tandanus | reverse complement strand
CCCCCCCCCCCCCCCCCCCCCCCCCCCCCCCCCCCCCCCCTCCCCCCCCCCCCCCCCCCCCCCCCCCCCTCCCTACAAGGGTGGCATAGTGATTGGCACATTGTGACGGACTGGCGCGGGTTCCAGAAGTGTTCAGAACAAACCAGGTCAGGCAAAGGAAGTTGGTTTAACAACTTAAGTGTAGCAATTAACTATAAGTTAAGCAAAACTTAGTCGGAGGAGAGACAGTCGTAGACCTGTTGTTTCTGAGAGTAGGAGATGGGAGGCGAAGATTGGAGACAGCCTGCGGTGAGTACAGTCTTGGATCTTGCAGCGATGTTCTTGGTGAGATGTTTACGGTTGCCCAGATTTTGGCGTAGTCCGTTCAACTATAACAACAGTAGTTTCCACACTTATCTAGCTCATATAGCTGTCTGTGACATCACATCACAGCTGGTACATGTTCTTCCGGTTAGGCTTTGACATCGTGGATATACACGTGTCAATTACGACTGTTACGTTATCAATGGTTCAGGATGTGCCTGTTACGTCACAGCATCCACCTCACACAGGAACAAGGTCCTGGGTTCGAGTCCCGGGGCTCAGTGAGGGCATTTCTGTGTGGTGTATGCATGCTCTAACAGTGCTTGCGCGGGTTTCCTCGGGGTACTCTGGTTTCCTCCGAAAGGCCAAAGACATGCATGTTGCCCCAGGTGTGGATGTGAGTGTGAATTGTGTGTGTGTGTGTGTGTGTGTTGCCCTGCGATGATCTGGCGAGCTCTTCAGGGTGTACCCCGCCTTCACCCAGTATTGGCTGAGATAGGCTCCAGCATGTTAAAAATGCTTTATATATAAGTCGTTTGATGCACTAACATTTATTCTACCATTTTACACTGCAGCATGAATGAGAGCTGCTGCCCTGATGCGCATGAACACACACACACACACCCAAAGTTTTCCCTCACACTGACGTGAAATCGACGTGAGATAAATAATTAATTAAGTCGTTTATTTTCGGAGTGGACGTGTGCGGGTGCAGCTCCATGTTCTCCCCACTCAGCGCGTCCTGACTCGGGGATGCAGTCCGGAGGCTGCTCCCGGCGCTGCGGCTCGACTGGACGGCAGGATGCTCCTCTGAGCCCCGGGAGAAAACCACACGTTCGTGCTTCCTCCAGCTCTGTTCTCCTGGATGCGGGAGGGAACTAGGCCGCTCCTTGTCGTTTCTATGCTTGATTTTTCGGCTTTTTTCTTTTTTTTTTGACACGAATTTGCAGCGAAATCCATACGCGGAGTTGTTAAATCTGATAATTGTTTGTTTTTGGATGAACGCGAGGCTTCATTTCTAGTGCTAACTACATTAGCCGAGCTAGCTAGTTCTCCGTGCTAGTTCCAGCTAGCATGCACAAACCAAACAGTATTTTATTTTATTTTTTGCATGAAATATAATAAATTACGTTGTTTTTTTTATTTACACACAATTTGTCCAGTAATGTGAGGAAAATATAAGACGTTAACAAGTTTACACGATAATTAACTCAAGCTAACTAGCTAGCCAGCAAGTAAGCAAGCTAGCTAACGGTAACGGTTGGTGCTCCTTTGGCTGTCAGATGATATGTCAAATGATAAGCAGCTAGCTAGCTTAAAAACAAGCTTGTTTTTATGAATATTATCCATATGTATTTCAAATTTAGACACCCAGCTAAAGTGTAGGTACTAAACATCCCTGATAAACCTCACTATAAAGCTGAATATATGTATTATTTAGCATTTAATGGATGACAGGAAGCAGTATTGACTGGAATCCCAGTAGAATGAATGGTACTGATGGAGTTTGGGGTTTTAAACGGGTTCCTGAGGAATGAAGAAGAATTTGTTTGTAGGGCTGGCAACAGATTTTAATGCAGAAAACGGTTTTTCAGGCGAACAGGAAGAAACATTGGGCTTGATTCAGTTGCATTGGACTGAACAACAACAACAGAAATGGCCCAGGAGGCGTTTCCTTTACATTATCTGGTCTGGAACAATCAGTACCTGGAACTCGACAGAGAGCTGAAGAAAAAACAGGTAAATCAGTGCAGAGGTGAGTGTGTGTAATGTGTGTGTTCAGCCTGGATTTATTTTTTACCAGAAGTGGCTCTAATCATTTCTATTTCCGTGCATCACTATCACTATAAAGTCTGTTGGGCTTGTACACCAAAGCCTACAGAGCCGGCGCTTGTCCCCGGTTTCCTTAGCGTGAAGCTACCAGGAGTTCAATTCCTCCTATATGGGACGCTATTCCATCGTACGCTACCTTCCCCCATTTTTACTGCTGGGTGGACAGAGGCACGCCTATGGTTAAGACCTTGCCCAGGGGTCTTAGCACGGTCGGGGTCTAACAGGGAATTCGAACCCGTGACCTCTCGGACATGGGCCCAGCACTCTAACCACCACAACAACAGTTCCATCAAAGCATCACTGTAGTCTTTTTTTTTTAATCTAAAGTGGCTGAAAGGATGAGTTTTGAGATTTGAACTCACAACCTTCCAATAACTATCTTAACAACGCGACAACTCATTCACTGCTTGCAAAACGTTTGTGGCCATCCATCACATTGACTCCAGAGCACCACACTTAAGAACCCACTAGCTTGGTTTCGAATGGCTTGTACCGTCAGATGTCTATCAATCATAACGCTGATTGGCTCTTTGCTCTTTGATAGGAACTTGACGCGTGCCGACATCCAGGAATATATTCTAAGAGAGTTTTTCATTCGTTTTGCCGAACTGCTTAATCCAACTTGGAGACTGGAGCCTGTTTTTAGCCGACTCTTGGCGAAGGCAGGGTGCATCCTGTACAGCTCGCAAATCCACCGCAGGGCAACACACACGCAAGAATTCACACTAAAACTTATACCGACTGGCAATTAAATGAAACAGCCAGTTAGCCTAATGGTCATGTCTTCGGAAGTCTACTGATTTTTCCAGAGAGCATGGTTTGAACTTTTAAAACATTGACAAAAAATATATTTAATTATAGAAAGGAAAGAAATGCAGCCCACTAAAATTTCATGGGGAGCTCCGCATTTAGGCAGTGCTTAAATCTGTGGATTATATTTGGGGCCGGTGATGTAGTGGTTAGGGTGCTGGGGTCATAATCGAGAGGCTGTGGAATCGAATCCTTGTTAGACCCCCCCCTCTGTACATTATGTTTCTTGCTGAGAGTCCCATTCGAGTTTTTTCCCCCACTCTTGTTATAATAACCTCCACTTTTTCAGGGAAGGCTGTCTACTAGATTTTGGAATGCAGCTATAAGAGTATTAGTCATGTTGAGGAGACCTGGGGTTCAGTTGGTGTTCCAGGTCATCCCTGAGGTGTTCAGTGGAGTTGAGGACGGCGCTCTTTGCCTCACACTGTGCGATGTTTCATTCCGGTCATGCTACACTGTGCTTTTACAGACTTTGCTTTGTGCACAGATGCGTTGTCAGGCTGGAACAAGTTTAAAACACTTAGTTCTAGGGACGTTGAAATGCTATGGCGTACAAAGACATTCTATACAATTGTGAGCTTCAGACTTTGAGGCAACAGTTGGAGTAATATCTGTGGGTGTGTGGGATTCAGTGTGCTCTTGTATTAGAGGATATTACCACCCCTTGCATTCAAATGCGTGTGTTTACATTTAGCAGGACATGGAGAGTGTAGATCCACGTGGACGTACACCACTTGAATTGGCAGTGTGCCTCGGTCATGTGGAGTCCACGCGCGTGCTTCTCCGACACAACGCGGATCCTACACACTGCAGTGGACGAGGATGGACAGGTGAGACACACAAACAAGGTAGCCAGTACACAGTAATCAACTGGACAAGGATTTGGGGTTGCAGAGTCCCACCATATTCAGGTGTGAAATGAAAATAGCAGTGTTTGCATTTATACCATGTATGTAGTGTTACAGGAAGCAGTAAGCACAGGAGACCCCGAGCTGGTGCAACTGGTCCTCCAGTACAGGGATTTCAGACGAGCCACAGAGAGACTAGCCGGTATTCCTGAGCTTCTCAGCAAACTGAGACAGGTAGAACTCACTCAGACACTCGCGTCAAGGCTTACATGGTTTGATGCCATGATAGTCACCATTTTGTACATTATACACTCCGCAGGCACGGGATTTCTATGTGGAGATGAAGTGGGAGTTTACGAGCTGGGGTAAGACCTGACCCAACACATGACTCTCCTCACCACTGATCGTTACCCTGATACACAGCACACACACAACGATCCTCTGTCTCCGTGACGGCCTTGGATGTTGATGTTTGTTAACCATTTCAGCACCACGGTCGTGGACAGCTCCTCTCATTCCAACCCTTGAAGTACTGTAACACTTCTTCCTCTTCTGTTTCGTCGCGCAGTGCCTTTGGTGTCCAAAGTGTGTCCGAGTGACGTGTACCGCGTGTGGAAGAGCGGCTCGTGTCTGCGAGTGGACACCACGTTACTGGGGTTTGAGCACATGACCTGGCTCAAGGGCCGCCGCAGCTACATCTTTAAGGGTGGAGGTGAGTTGGACGTAAATGAATATAACTGAAAGGATGGTAGAGTTTATTGCGTAAAGCTTGTTGATCAGAAACAAAAACGGCAGTCATTCATCTTCTAAGCCGCTTAATCCTAATTAGGGACGCGGGGAGGCTGGCGCACATCTCAGCCGAATCTGGGTGATGGCGGGGTACACCCTGAACAGCTCACCGTTGCAGGGCCAGCACACGCACACACAACCATTCACACTCGCTCTCACACCTAGGGGCAATCTAGAACCTTTATTTAGCCTACTGTGCATGTTTTTGGACTGTGGGAGGAAACCGGAGTACCCGAAGGAACAGGAAGTACAAAGGCAGGGTACACCCAGAACAGCTGCCAGACAATCGCAGGGTCAACGCCCACACCCAACCATTCACACTCAATCCTAGGGGTGATTTGGAACAGCCAGTTAGCCTAATGTGAACCATTACGCCACCGTGCTGCCCATCACAGAACCAGTTATATTATATATTACACAAGGTCTGATGCCAAAAACATTTCAATAAGACCCTGTTTTTATTCCTGTGTACCTCATATACCAAACAAACCTCCTTTATTGAATTTTGGACAGGTTCCACATGTCCCACAGCTTTAATCTGTGTTATTACAGATGTGTAATTGTGCACATGTAGGAAGTTTCCAGTACAGTTTGACTCTTCCACAAGTTTCTTACGTAACTTCTCTTAAGTGCAAGTACAGAAAAATATTATAAGCTCAATGGGTGTTTCTCACTACAGATTCCTGTTCTTGGGAGTTTCGAACTTGGCAAGTTAATTACGGGAGTCCAACAACCAAGAGTTTGTGAGTTCGTGTCTGGGATGATGCACACAGCCATCCGTGGCCAGGAACCCATAAGAGCTAATTGGCTGAACTCCCACTCTTATGAAAGCAGGAATAGTATACGCTTGCTTACCTGTCACTCATAAGTGATGACTAGCCAATCATGAGCATCTATGAGGTCGTGTATACAATGGGTGGATAGTGCTTTAGCCTGAGTGTGTTACGCGTCTCCTAAATACCGATGCGCAGCAGTTTGAAAAGATGATGTCCGCTGGAATCATGTAACTTGGAGGAAGCATGTCCTTGCCTTCGTCGTCCCTGGTTGGTGTGATAGGGAAGTACTCATTGACAGGTGGAATCAGGGAAGAAAGGGGAAGTAATGGTCAGGAAATTTAAAATATTTTTGGGGTGTGTGTGTGTGTGAGATCCAGACGGAGGGGCCATGGTGATGGAGGTGGACCACGAGAAGCAGGTGGTGTACACGGAGCCGCTGTCTCTCTCTCCACGTGACGCGCCTTCCCTCCTCGCCGCCATGCTGCCAACACAAGAGAACACGGCGCAGAGGCTCACCTCCCCCATCGTCTCCACACACCTCAACACACGCAACATCGCCTTCGAAAGGTACACACACAAACACCCCACTCAATTTCTGAAACCACTTTCCCGTCTTTCTACAGAAAACAGTAGCATATCAGAACAAGCGCAACAGAACATTAAGCTGTGATTTAAATGACAGCGCACGCTAATGTCAGAGCTACTGTTACAGAAACTTAATCAACATCTTCTGGCCAATCAGAATTTCACAAGAAGTCAGCAGTGCCATATACTGAAAGATCTTCCAGAGGTGCATTTAGTAATGTATTGCTCTCTAAAGCATGACACACGTCTTGTGATGCCTGCAGGAACAAATCTGGGATTTGGGGATGGCGGTCCGAAAAGACGGAGGTGGTCAGCGGATATGAGGCGAAGGTGAGATTGATTTACTTGCTGCTGTGTACGTAATCGGATACACAACACCTTACGGCTTGAATTTCTTTTCCAAAGGATCTAAAATTAAGAGTTTAGAGTTTTATTTCACATCAGCTGTATTGAAATGACCGCCAGTGTTTTATGTTGATGCTGAACTATATATAACAATTATTCAGCGAGATGGATATCCCACGAATAGTCGAGATATTCACCGAGCGTGAGGTGGATAATTGTTTTAGTATATCTTATAGGGAAACATAAGTATCGCAAATTAAAACGAGTATTTTTAAGGCAGTGATCAGTGGCACGCTCCGTTATGGCATCATTTAAAGTTTGTAAAAAGTAATTTTTTCACCTTGCGAAATGTGAAAGCCAGATTGCGTAGCTTTCTTTGTAATATTTTTGGAACATTTTTTTATGGTATTTTAAAGTTTTGGATTGTGGGAGGAAACCAGAGTACCGAGCACGGGACCCAAACCCAGGACCTTCTTGCTGCGAGGCAGACGCGCTAACCAGACGGCCCGTTTTGATACGCATTCTCTGCATGGTAGCGTAGTGGTTAGCCCGTCCACCTCACAGCAAGAAGGTCCTGGGTTCAAGTCCCGTTCAGGCTCGGGTGTCACTCTGAGGAGTTTGCCTGTTCTCCCTGTGCATGCGTGAATTTCCTCCAGGTACTCTGGTTTCCTCCCACAGTTCAAAGACATGCACATTTGGCTGTTCCAAATTGCCCCTAGCTGTAAATATGAGCGTGAATGATTGTGTGGGTGTGTGTTGCCCTGCGATGGTCTGGTGAGCTATTCAGCTTCACCCAATATCGGCTGAGATAGACTCAGCCTCCCAGTGACCCTAGTAGTAGGATTAAGCAGCTCAGCAAAAGAAAACATGCCAGACGAAGGTGATTCACTGTATATGAATCAAGTATAAGTGTTGCCTCGTAGTCTGGTGAATACAGTTATATTCCAGCTTCTTAGGCCCTTGGGATCAGAGTACCGGGTAATTTATGACACAGTGCCCCTGGAGCAAAGAAGGCTAAAGGCCTTGCTCAAGGGCCCAACTATGGCAGCTTGGCAGTACTGGGGCTTGAACCTCTGACCTTCTGATCAGAAACCCAGAGCTTTAACTCTTGAGCCACCAGTTCCCTGTACTGCCAGAAATATACTTGCTTTTTTAAAACATGTGCTCACATTGACAACCTGCTACATCGTAAACATACGTCCTTTCCTGTATACTACGTGTGTTACCGGAGGATTCCATCAGAGGGCGTACTTGGTCACACAGCTTTTCTACAAAACGTTCCACCATTTTTTGGTGTTGCTGCGTGTGCCTTTTGATGCTGTCACCTCACATCCTGATACTACCCCTACCCTACATGTGCATATTGCATCTCTCGGACGTGTCACGTTAATTTCTGAGGACGCGCTGAACCGGGGAACCAAACGGACGTAGTATATGTGAGGCCGCCATCTTGCTCAGATGAATATGTAGAGCAAAGCAAGTGTACTTCAGGCCTGATACTATATGGTGCTCCAGAATCTGTAACAAACACTAGTTAGTAGTATTAATGTTTTTGTCTAGAAATGTGTGTGTAAAACTGATAGTATGTTTTGGTGTTGGACATGAAGGTGTATAGCGCCAGTAACGTGGAGCTGGTGACGCGCTCTCGGACTGAACACCTCTCAGATCAGGACAAGTCCAGATGCAAAGGTACGCACATGTACAGTACTCCTGTATACACATATACGCACACACATCCTGTATAAACAAGTGAAATAACAAACACTACCTCAAAATATAGCCATAAACATATATATATATTCCTTCTTTGTTTATTTCTTTTGTCTTCAGGATCCAGAACTCCTCTCCAGTCTTTCCTCGGAATTGCAGAGCAGCACGTGTCGAACAACGGGGTGAGGATGACTTACGCCCTGCATGCTCCTTACTCGCAATGTTCGCTAACGATGCATCATAATGTTTAATTAACCTGTAAAGTGTTTATCCAGGTAATGTGTATGAAAAAAAAAAAGCATGACGTTGAAGATATAGTGTGTAGGTCTGTGTCGGTTGCTCAGAAACTTTGTCTCTTGTAAAAGCTTCAGTGATTTATTTGTTAAATGGTTGTTTTACATTCCCTGGAGGACTCCTGGTTTCCTGATTGTTGTATGCATTGTTGTGGTTTGGGAGCTCTGGTGTAGAGTACATCCATATTAAGGAAGAGTGGAGCTGCAGAAACCATTAAGCGCTTGTATCACAGCCAGAGGGCATTAAAGATGTGCATTAGGAATATTAATGAAGGGGTTGCTAACGTAAATCTTAGGAAGTAGATGTCATGTACAGAAATATACGCTGCTACACTGTAAACAAAGCTAGAGAGACAGTTACTTATTGTATATCTTAAGCAAGGCAGCTTATCTTTCTCTAAATCTCTATACAGATTAAACGTATGTAATTATAGGGCGGCGCGGTGGCGTAGTGGTTAGCAAGGGTTTTTCTGTGTGGAGTTTGCATGTTTTCGCCGTGCTTGCCTGGGTTTCCACCAGGTACTCCGGTTTCCTCCCACAGTCCAAAGACATGCACATTCAGCTAATTGATTGTTCCAGTTTGTCCCTAGGTGTGAGTGTGAGTGCTTGTCTGTGTGTTGGCCCTGCGATGGTCTGGCGAGTTATTCAGGGTGTACCCCTAACAGGATTACGCAGCTTGGCAAATGCTATAAAGTTATAATGAATCTTGAATTAGAGGACTACTTTCTGCTTCTTTTATTTATTTATTTCCTCCCAGAGTCAGGTATCTCAGTGTGCCAGTCCTCATAACCCGACAGCCATTACAGCAGAGGAGTACTTCGATCCTGAGTTCAATCTGAACGGCAGAGATATCGGCAGGCCCATCGAGCTCACCAGCAAGGTGCAGAGGTACGGAAAACCAGGGGGCATGTCGTGCTCTGTATTCTGTAACACTCTTTAATGTGTGTATTATGGCCTCCGTGTGGTCTCTCTTAGGTTTAAAGCCACGTTGTGGTTAAGTGAGGCCCACCCTCTTTCACTGGCTGAGCAGGTGACGCCCATTATCGATCTCATGGCTATTTCTAATGCTCACTTTGCTAAACTGCGCGACTTCATCACCCTGCGTCTACCGCCTGGCTTCCCTGTGAAGATAGGTGAGACTCAGTAACACCAAGAAAAAAGATATATTGTGATATATAGATTTAGGCCCTGTCTGAATCCGGAGCTCCTGATAAATATCTCCATTGAAAGTTGTTATAAAAGTGGAGCGGCTCCTTTAAGGGAGGAAATCAATAAATCTCTCCTTCATATCCCGACTACAGTCTGGAGCGAAAGATGGAAACACTGAGTTTTCTTTCACTGCCTTTCACTCGTTGATTTCTGCATTCATTGGTATCACCTAACTTGTTAGTTTAATTATCCGTCTAACGAGTTCATGTCCTGTGTTGCCGTTTGTGATTCGTTTAGTTTTTACCCCTCAGCCGGTTATGGCTGGAGGGGTATTGTCGTTGGCTTGGCAGCCAGGTGTGCGGGCGGGTGGCGTGACAATAAGTTTGTCCAGCCCATTGCTCGGCTCATGCACATGCCAGCTTTCTGAACTTTTGCATAGGCACTCCCTATGACCTAAACCTGTACGCGGGGTAGCTAACTTGCATATGTGACCTTTAACCTTGGCACAGTGACCGTGAACATGTAAAGTTTGTCCGGGCCATTGCTCGGCTCATATGCATGATAGCTTTCTGATATTTTGCATAGCCACTCCCTATGACCTAAACCTGCGCATAGGGTGGCTAATAAAATGTTGATTGTCCGAAACTGTGCATATGGGGATGGCTTTTGTCCTCCGTGTGTTTGAGGCGTCCTGGCTGAGGGGCTATGATGTTCTATAGAATGGCTATTTTTTATTTTGTGCGAGTCTGAGCAGTGGTGTATGAGCCTCTCTTTTTTGGGTTTCTGTATCATTATAAATAAATCAGGTTTTTTTTATTTTATTGCTGCCTGCCTTCAAGGAAATCAATGATGCATAACAGCCAATGAGCATCACGGACACAGGACAACCATCCAAGTCATGTTCCATGCCTATGGTGCTCCGCTATAATCAATGATAGACACGAGACGAAACATGGTTGAATGTCGAATTCCATTTTCCTAGATATACTCTGTACTTTTAGATGGATAAGTCACTGTTTTTGCCTCCCAGAGATCCCTCTATTCCATGTCCTGAATGCCCGGGTGACCTTTAGTAACCTTTGTGGCTGCGATGAGCCTGTCTCCTCCGTTACTGTGCACTCGCCAGATGGAGCCACTGATGCTGGTATGAAGCCTTTTATATTCTTATTTGAGCCACTCTATGATGTGGTTTTTTCTGTTCTCCAGTCATGTACAGTTAATATTAAATGTTGTGTAGTTTTTTTAACGGTGCAACGTTTCACCCATAATCCTCCATACTGACGCTATTTCCACTGCCACATGAGCCACTCTGTACTTAAGTACCCATGCTAAATTTGGGTACCCTTCTGACCTGTGCACAACCTAAAATTATTGCAGACCATCAGTTAATCAAATAGACGGCAAGAAGTCCTGATTAACGTCTCTGACTGAAATCACTCGAATACCTTCAGTAGAAAACTGGTGTAGTGTCTGTGCTGGATTCTCAACCTCAAACTCCGGTTCGATCCTAATCCTATGTTTCGCTCAGTGTTGACTTTCTGTGCATGTCCTCCCCATAAGACTCCGCCTACATTTCATCTGGGTCCTCTAGTTTCCTCCCACACTTCAAAAACATATGAGTAGGTGATCTGAAATTGGACAGAGGTGTGAAGGTACATAGTACGAAGAGAGTGGTGCCTTGGCAGCCTATTCCGGACATTTCCAAGGTAGACACCAGATCCATCGTAATCTTTACTCTAAACCTTAAACATTTCTTTGCTTCATATTCCAACTTCATTTCTTTTCATTGATCCTCGCCATATTCCAGTTAGGAGGGCAAATTGCCTTCCTGTTCAAAGTATTAACACTCTATGTACTGTAGGATACAACATAATGCCCTATCTAGTGCAGAAGGAGCACTATGCAGTGGTGGCTCAGTGCTTTAAGCTCTGGGTTAGTTGGTCGAAGGTTGGGGGTTCAAGTCCTAGCACCACCAGTCTGCCACTGTTGGGCCCTTTAGCACGTCCTTTAACCGGCAGTGGTATATATTTAGCTCTGGATAGGAGCGTTTGATAAATGCCATAAATTTAAATGTAAATGTAGAAGGACAGCTCAGCTTCAGACCAAAATGCATGGCTCACTATATGCTTCTGGATTTTTTATATATATAATCTGGTATGATTTAAACCAGGGGTGTCAAACTCATTTTCACCGAGGGACAAATTGCTAAATTTAAAGGTAATCAAGGGCTGAATAACTGAACACTGAACATCTATTCTAAAAGGGCAACCATGCAATCTGCATGGTGTTAAGCATTTGTCCTCTTGTCCTTTATTCACTTGCATTTTCTGAGAATGCTTAACAGCGACAAGCTAGCACGCAATCTTTCTTGAGTCGTGAATGACTAGCTATTTACTTAGAATAGGCTGCTGCCACCTAGTGGACGTGTGCTGAATTAGGTTTCATGGTAATGGTTGATGCCAAAAAAATGTACGATAATCATATTCTTTGAACGCGCTTGTGTGGGCTACATAGAATGAGTTGGCGGGCTGGATTTGGCCCACGGGCCTTGCGTTTGACACCTGTGCTTTAAACGTAAAAACTAAAAATATGTCTGGATTTTTGAAGGACAAGCTTTTATGTATTTAAATGTATTTTTGAAACCGAAAACTTTGTTTTGCTATGGAAACTTGTATTTGTTTTCAGGTCAGAGCCCTCCCCTCCTGCACTGTGAGGTGGACCAGTCCGTGTTCGAGCCTCCGTCGGACTACACGACGCTCGGTCCCGGCCGTAACGAGCCGCTGAGAGATGAGGATGATAACCTGCTGCAGTTCGCTATTCAGCAGAGTTTACTGGACGCAGGGACAGAAAGTGATCAGGTAACCCTTACTCTCTGTCTCATTATCCTTTAACCCTTCAGGCTGATTTATCAGTATCAAATAAACAAAGGCATATAGAGTCACGGTGTGAGTTGCACTCCACAACTCGGCTGTAGCACACAGACGACTGAAGCTCTGTTTTTTTTAAAGGTACAGCGATGTTAAAATAAATAATAATCATTTGCCAAACGTGAGGTGGATATCACTGAAAACTGTTTTCCATTGAGCTGGAGGTGAATAATTGTTGTAGTATATACTACACGAGAACTTAAGAAAAGCAAACTAAAGCAAGATTTTTATGGTTTCTTTTGAGATTTTTTAAAGCGTAACACTGGTCAGGTGAGCTACATTACGGTGTCTTCTGAAACTCGTTCAGAGTTTGTAGTTTGAAGACAATGTTGTTGTGTAGAACCGCAGTACACCCTGGTAAGCATGGTCTATTGCAGGGCTAACACAGAGGGACAGACATCCATTCACACTCATATTTAGACCTACTGGCAGTTTAGAGCAACCAGTTTGAGCTAATGTGCTTGGCTTTGGATTATCTGAGGAAACCAGAACACCTGGAAGAAACCTGCACAGGACAAGGAGGATGTAAAAAAAACACACACACACACACACACACACACACACACACACACTCAACCATTCACACTTACACTTAGACCCAGGGACAGTTTGGAACAGCTAATTAGCCTAATGTGCATGCCTTTGGGCTGTTGGAGGAAACTGGGGGACCCCGATGAAACCCACGCAAGCACAGGGCAACCATATGCAAACCACACAGATTTATCGATTGATGTTAAAGATCCCCAAAATGAGTTATTTTAAATGAAATAAGAGATCCTGTAATAATTATTGTTTTAATGCCAAACCCATACATGGACCACATGCAAATGTTTTTTTGTGGATGGGGTCTTCAGTGGAGTGGACTTCGATGGAGGGGTCTTCAGTGGTGGGGACTTCAATGATGTTGACTGCAATGATGGGGATGTCAGTGGTGGGGACTTCAGTGGAGGGGACTTCACTGGAGGGGTCTACAGTGGTGGAGACTTTATTGGTGTGGACTTGGACATGCTTTTTTGGTTTTGCCAAATCTGCTGCACGTCAGCTTTCTTTCTGTAATTCGCCGGTAGCCAATACTTATTATGTTTGAAGGGACTTTTAATATGTGCATTTATGTGTCTCATTTTCTTCCCTAATGTACCATTGGGATTTCTGAAAGAGGTTTTTTACTGATAAGCTGCTACAAAAACCTTTAAAACATTTCTTTTATACATCCTGCAAAGCGAGATAAGCCATACTGCATTCATTAATACTCTACCTCTGTTTGCTTTTTATCGGCTTTTATACTGTTTGAGTTGAAAAGTTCAAACATGATTTAGGTGCACCATGAATACAGTGCCTTGCATAAGTAAAGAAAGGGGGGGGGGGGGGGGGGGGGGGGGGGGGGGGGGGGGGGGGGGGGGGGGGGGGGGGGGGGGGGG
>JBCNYH010000016.1:16977636-16988818 GCA_039654325.1 Tandanus tandanus | reverse complement strand
CTTTTTGTTGGTTTTTGTACTGTTTGGGTTGAAAAGTTCAAAAAGGATTTGGGGGTACCAGGAATAAAGGGCCTTGCAGAAGGAAAAAAACCCCCCCCCCCCCCCCCCCCCTAACCTTCCCACATTTCAGTGTTACAACCTGGAACTGAATTCATTGTACTGTGACAAAAAAGGCCAATTAAACACAAATAGCATTTTGCTTGTTTTTGAACGGCTCAAGCGACTTTTTTTTTGCACGTCACATGAATCCGCCCCTTTTTTACAAAGAAAAACTTGCGAAATGATGCACAGGTCACGCGGATCCGCCCCTTCTAAAAAGAGGCGGCCGGCAGGTGTCCTGTGCGCCACTATTTACACTTTCGTTTTCCAAAAAAAAAAAAATCTGCATTTTTCCTAAACGCAACGTGCCTACCATCTCACACATGTATTATAAAAATATAATATTACTTCTAAATATAAATGGTTGTTCTGGTGTCAGTGTACTTACTGTTCAAGCTGCTTTTCACAATGGACAGAGGAACGCGCATCTCAGATCTGTTCCATTTGTGCCAGGATCTGATTCTTTGGGATGTTTTACAGGGGACGTATGGGAAATATAAAGGCTATGCAGTAATCTATTACTGTAGTTTTTTTTATTTACTTTTCCTGGAATAACTAGTTCAACTTGGATTTCCCACATAATCTCTCCTCTGATATAATATGGGATTTTCCCTTCCCAGCGCGAGTTGGAAAGCTGATCTAGTCTGTTACGCGCGTCCAAAATAAATAATAAATCCCCAGGTTTGATTAATAAAAACCTCTTACAGGTAATTAAGCTCCGATCTGACATGGAACGAACGCATCGCGGGCGAAGGTGCAGGTTTTTACGTGCAGCTCCGCGCTCCACTATCTCACACACACGGCCGTGTTTTAGCTTCAAACCAAAATAAGCCAAAGCTGAGCAGCTCATGCTGGAATACACGACTAATTCAACCGGACCCACTGGACTCAAGATGATCAAATGGAGGTTACATGAAAATATACAGAGGAAAAAAAGCGTAAAAAGTCATTAAAGAAAGAAAGCGCTTGGATTTATTTTATTTGCATTTTAAGGGCAGGTTCAATACAATACATGACACACAGCCAGTGCAGGGTCGCGGATCATCCATGATGATCTATATTGAAGGTTTTCGATGAGGCCGCGCATTTTTTCGGCCAGCCGAAACTGGAAACAACCGGGGAAAAAAGTTGCGCTCTTTCGCCCGATTTCACAGCCAAATTGCTTACATGTGACTACACTCTAAGTTTTCTAGCTCCTTGTGAGAATTAAGCGTGATGCCCCCACCACCATGTGATGTGGCCCTCAGTGAAAATGAGTTCGACACCCCTGTGTTAGAATGTGAGAATGGACCCCAGACTAACATTTCATGCAGATTTTCTTTGACGATCACTTCATATTTCATCCTAGAAAGAAATTGCTAAAAATAAAATGTATGCTACCTCCACCGTGTTTCACACTCCACACCGACTGCTTTAGGATTGCCTTGACTCTCTCACTTATTAGCCGAACCGCGTAATCTTACCACTGGGGTCGTGGGAAGGCTGAAGCCTATCTCAGCTGACACTGGGGAAAGGTGGGGTACACCCTGAACAGCTCACCAGGGCAACACACACATCCATTCACACTCAAATTCACAGTTAGGGGCAATTTGGAACAGCCAGTTCGCTGCTTAGTGCATGTCTTTCGACTGTGGGAGGAAACCAGAGTACCCAGAGGGGAAACACTCTGAAATATGCAAACTCCACGCAGAAATGGACTCGCCGAGCCCAGGACTCGAACCCAGCACCTTCTTGCTGTGACTATAACTATACTTATACCTGACTAGTCTTTTTTCTTCTTCAGGTCACCATATGGGAGGCTCTCACTAACACTCGTCCGGTGTCTTCTCAGCCTCCGCTTTATGAAGAAGACTCCCAGCTTGAGCGGTGTGTGCGTTTTGGATCAAGACCATTTCAAGATTCTAATGCTCAGAGGAGTATGCGAAATGTCTGGAGGTGTAACACTTTCTCGTTTCTCTGATAGGGCTATCCAGGAGTCCCTGTCGCTGTCATTGGCCAGGGAAGAAAGCGGCGAAGCTCCTTCTCAATCTCCACCAGGTTCCTCACCCGACCCTGCCCTCAACTCTCCACCTTCCTACAACTCACTGGTTGATCCGCGGGTAACCGGGGCATTTGCTGTAGAGAGCAGCTTTGACGAGCAGCTGCGCCTGGCGATGGAGCTTTCTTGCAGAGAGCAGGAAGAGCTAGACAGGTGAGGAAGGACGGTAGTAAGGACAGCTAGAGGAAAGATGGTACCACTTAAATGATGACACTGACGACCGATTTATTTCTCAACAGAAAACGAAGGGAAGAAGAGGAGGAGCTTGAAAGGATATTACAGCTGTCACTCACCGAGAAGTGACTGCCCTAACAGTATCATAAAAAGCTTAATTTATTATTCGTGCTTTTTTTTCTCCCTGCAGTGTTAAATGATTATTAAAGATTCATGCTTTTGTTTGTTTTTTTATTTTGAAATGGGACAGAGGGCTTAATCAAGAGATCAGAGATAGAGAGAGAGAGAAGTACCTGGTTTTAAAAGAAAGCAGATGAATGAATAACATCAATCAATAAGGACGGCAAGACAACGTCAACGATATCCTCTAGGTCTCCGTCATCATTCTGAGTGAAAATGTCCAAACGTTATGTTTATTATAGAGTACTGACAATGTGAATATGAAATGTTGATAACTATGATGCATAACTTGAGGAGCAGAAAAAAAATATTGCATAAAATGAATTTTATTGGCTAAAAACATGTATGAATAATTATTAAATGTATCTGAAACACTTTCACAATCTTAAACGATTCTCTTCTTGTCCTTCTTCGTTTCTTGTCCTTATCCTGAAACGATAACTCACTACTTCTCCCCACTTTCTCTCATTACAACCTGAAAATGAAATTTGAAGTGTTTACCATTTGATTTTCTCAATATAAGCAGGTTTCTTTGTGCTACGGTCATTCATTGAACACGAAAGAAGACATCGGTTGGTAGTACAAGCCTTCTGATTCTACCACCACCATGCTTTACTGTTAGGATGATGTTCTTAGGTTAATGAACGCTGTCAGGTTTCAGCCAAACCTCCCAGACTGGGCGAAGATCCAAATCCAAAGTCTTATTACATCAAAGGACTGTATGCTAAATATTTGCTGAGTCTCCTTTATGCAAATTCCAAACAGCTAGTGGCTTTATTTAATTACAACTCAGCCAGTGGAGCAATGAGATAGAGGTTCTTAGCCTGGCAACATCATTCCATGGTTCTGTATAATCATAATATATAGATTTAGGCACTGCCTAAAATGGAGCCTCCGGATAGACGTCTCTACCGATGGGTGTCTGTGCCTGGGTTTCTTTTCACCACCCTTACTAGTTGATTTCCGCTTTCATCTGTCTCACCTCTCATTCATTCATTCATTTTCTGAGCCGCTTAATCCTAATTTGGATGGCGGGGAGGCTGGAGCCCATCTCAGCCCACTCTGGCGAGGGCAGAGTACACCCTGGACAGCTCGCCAGGCCATCGCAGGGCAGAAACACACTGACGGCAGCCCACTGGCCTCCTCTTTACGAACGACAGCAGTGGTGTCTCAAGTCTCTTGGTAGTTTAATTATCCGTTTAACGAGTTCATGTTCTGTCGATCTTTTGATTTCGGTGTTTGCTCCACTAACATTTATTCGCCTACAAGTCTGTCTACCTGCCTAAGTTAGATTGTGTGTTTTATTCTGTGCGAGTCTGAGCAGCGGTGTATGAGCCTCTTTTTTTGGGTTTCAGTTTCGTTATTAATAATACACCTCTCTTTATTTTTTTTATTGCCACCTGTCGTATTGCAAGTCAGTGATACATAACAGCCAATCAGCATCAAGTCAGCAGCCTTATTGGGTTTCCTTTGGTGGGCACATGCGGACACCAGACAGACACGAGACAATCACCAAACGTCATATTCCATGACTGGTACTCTGCATGGGAGCTCTGCTAAAAACTATAGTTCTGTATAAAATCATGAATTTACAGACTACTGTGGATGAGTAATTGTTGAAGGATTAGTGTACATAGACATGGACTCTGAAATGTGCATTTAAGTGAAAGTGTGTGTAGTTGCAAAATAAACCAATGGCTGGTAGAAAATATATAACCAAGCACCAGGAACACCAGGAACAAGGTAAGAATGGGAGTCTATTCTGATTCAGTGCACCATACACACACATTCGCACATTTGTTCACACCTTGGGGCATTTTAGCACAGCCAGTCCACCTACTTCCATATTTTTAGAAGGTGGAACAAAACCAGAGGAAACTTATGGACATGAAGATAGTCTGTGCAGCGGTCATTGTGTTTGACTGGATACTTTAAGTGTAATTAGTAACCGAGATAAAATTAAAATGTTTGCGTGTGTCTTAGGGCAGTACAGTGGTGTCGTGGTTAACACATCCGCCTCACGGTAAAAAGGTCCTGGGTTTGGCAATTCGTTCCCGTGTGGAGTTGCACGTTCCCCCTGTGCTTGCATGGGTTTCCTCTGGGATGGTTATCATCTCCCAGTACAACCAAACCCATAGAGAGCCTCAGTCACTTCTGCATCATGGGGCATTATTACAGAGAATATACATTATTTATGCTAGTCAGCGGTACGAGACGAATAGTTTATTGGTCCTGTTTAAAGTTATACGTATTCGTTTGCCAATTTCAAAGATAATTTTGTCCAAAAAAAAAGTCAGTTTCTAAACATACAGAAGTGGTTAGTTAGTACGTCCACCTCACAGCAAGAAGGTCCCGGGTTCCTGTTCGTGGGTGTTGCCTAGGTTTCCTCCAGGTAGTCCGGTTTCCTCCCACGGTGCAAAGGCATGCACATTAGGCTAACTGGCTGTTCCAAATTTCCCCCAAGTGTGAGTATGAATGGTTGTGTGTTGCCCTGCAATAGTCCGGTAAGATTTTCAGCGTGTACCCTGCCTTCACCCATACTTGGCTGAGACCCTAATACGACTAAATGGTTCGCATTATCTTTGAGATAAGCAAGAACTTAAAACCATCCATACTTTTTATCTGCCATTGTCACGGGGAAAGCTGGGGCCGATCCCGGCTGACTCTGGTTGAGAGGCACCCGATACAGGTCACCAAACCACTGTAGGGTTTACACAGATACAGTCAACCACTCAGACTCAAATTCATACCTATGAGCAATTAACGGTAGCCAGTTGACGTAAGGAAATCCATGCATGCAAGCGTAGAGCGTGCAAACTCCAAGAACCCGCCATGCCCCATTGATGTCAAGATCATCACGATTCGATCCCACGACCCCAACAATCTCTTGGATCGTGGAGATCATGCCCCAGAGTAAGCCCAGGGTAACATGCGTGTCCACTACTCCACCGTCTACACCAGGGGTCTTCAACCCTGTTCCTGAAGATCTACCTTCCTGAAGACTTTGGCTCCAACCTTAATCATGCACACCTGAGTACCTGATTCTTGCCTTGAAGAAGTTCCTGAACAGGTCAAAGAGGTGTGTTAGATTTTGGTTGGAGATAAAACCTGCAGGAAGGTAGATCTCCAGGAACAGAGTTGGAGACCACTGGTCTACACCAATGCGACCAATAATAATCCGAATTCTTTTGAGTCACTGTTAGATTCCGATGTCCACCTCTAGGGGGCGCTGCGCTATTCTGCCTTCACAGTCTTCTATCTGTTGGTGCTGCCTTTTAGTCTCTAAGGCGCGTTGTTGTCGCGAAATGTCGTCATATTGGGTACGTAGTGCACTACGTAGGGCGCGCGGACCACTTTGTCACTCCCCCTAAGTAGAGCGCCGGGATAGTGACCAGGGAGCTGTTTGGGATGGATTCGGGGGCCTGAACTCTGTAGACTTCCTTTTTTTGCGGGGCTTGATGGCGGAGAGCGGTAGATAGCGGGGGAAGAGTTGTGTTTCACCCACTTTGACCACACTGAACCCGTAGCTTAACCCTCTTTAGAGAAGGTGAGACGTTCGCTGAAACTTTTACTCCTGACTCGTTGCTTTCGTAATGACTAAACGCGTTCTTTAGTCGTGTGGAACAAACTCCTTTTCGGCGCTTGCTGGAGAAACGGATATGAGAGAGAGATTGGTGGGGGGAGGAGGAGGAGGAGGGAGAGGGGAGAGCAAAAGCTGTTTGTATCCACACGTTAGCATTTAGCTAGCGTGGACCGTCGCCTTAAAAAAAGCTGCATAGCAAAGCACCAAGCACTCCAGGAAGTCTTTTAGGACGAATGTAAGAAAGAAAAGTATAAAAGTTGATATATTGGGTACGTATTTACTCATTTAAGGCTTAATTTCGCGGAGTTTGTGTATTTGAAGAGTTGCTAGCCGCGTTAGCATACAAGCTCTCTTTTAGTCAGCTAGCCAGCAAGTTGCTAAGAAGTTTGTCGTTAGCATAGCTGACTGAAAATTTCGGAATTTTTTTTTTCTGACTCAGTATCCGACCTAATAGCTTCCTGCAGTCACAGCAAAACACTTTGGGCGTCAATAACCCGAGATATGTGTGGAGGGGAATCACCTGAAGCTCAAACGTCGGTTTAAAGTGAGGTTTAGTTTTTACCTCAGACACAACGGACGTTAGCAGGCTGAGCACAAGCTAGCAGACTAGCTGACTTAGCTTAGCTGGCAGGAGTGTTTGTACTTTTACTTCGGGTTTGCTAGATTACACAAAGCTGTGACCCAGTCCGAGAAGAATAGTTAATGTTTCATCGAAGCTCTGATGAATTTTCTCGAACCTGTTGGTGTGAAACTGTTGATTAGTTTCTATAACTGTGGGTTTGGAAGTAGCTCCGGCTCCGAGCCTAATCACAGGATTGTATCACTGCGCGCGTGCTAATGCGTTACCGTTTCTATAGTAACAGCTCGCTTCAAAGGAATTCAGTGATAATCTTTGCTTAATAATTAATGATGTAATTTAACATGTAAGGCGTGTAATGTACGATGAACCAAAAAAAAAAACATCTGAAGTAAGATCCGCCTTTCGTCATTTTCACATAATTTTCATGTTTGTGTCATGATCTATTTTTTCCTACGTATTTCATGGCTACTTGACATTTGTTAATTTTCTGTAGTTACTGTCCATTATAAAGAAATAACAGACTGCCGAATTCCATAAGCGACCAATCAGAAGTGAGTATTCAAATAAGCTGGGGAATAAGTAAAGAGTAACATGAATATCGGTGTATTGTATGAAAGTGATCCGTGCAGCCAGGAGCGGGTTTAGTTTACGGATGTATGAAACGTGACACATTTTAAGTTTGTTTGATTTAATGTTGCGGCGCGTCTTGGAGACAAGCTCGGCCCTGTTCTCGTTTACGTTTTAGCGGCGTTCCGTCTCGCGTCCTTCGGCTGATCTTTTCATTCTGGGAAAACCCTTTCCTGTTACGAAAAACTCCGGTGACAAAACAGGCAGCGCTACATCTATGATGTTTTTACTTTGTCGTACGTCACATTTTATATATTATGTGCTGTGCTCGCTGGACAAGTGCACATCTGGGCTGTTGAGGTAGAAAGAGTAACAGTATTAAGACGATCGCTTTACGGAACCGTCTCTTGCTGTCGGAGCGGTGGATGATATCGAATAGTCCCATAGACAGCATGTTGTTTATTATATTCTACGCGGAAACACAAAACGAGGTTTTTAATGTTTATTTTTCTATTTTTAAAGCATGATGATGATGCTGCTTGCTCCGTGACCGTGAATTCCTGTCGTTTATGATTCAAGCATTATTATCCACTTGGGATAATATTTATTAACCCCTAGATGGCGAATCAATCAGACTGCACCGTTTCCATGTGGTATATAATGTAAAATCATTCATATTACAGTCAGAGCTACTGTCCAATCCGTGCAGAAATAATGCACCTTCTGACCAATCAGGTTAGAGGAATCACAGCAAGGTGGGGTTGTGGTGGTGGGGATGTCATTTATTTAATGTTTATGGAAGGTCTGGAAATTTCTTCAGGACAGAGGGAGGAGTTTGCAGTTTTAGGATTCTCACTGACATGTCAGCGTGAGGTTTTTGTTTTTATTTTGTAGTCGAGGAAACGTGAGGCAAGAGAACACGTGTTTAATAACTGCAGGAACTTGTCTTTAACATTGCGTGTCACTGGAAGTGGTTAGAGAGTGATGTGCCTTTGGTTTATAAATTAAATTGAGGTAACCGAAGTTGTATTAAAGGTGTAAAAGACACTGGTGTGGGGTGTCGGAGAGAAATTGATGGTTACATGCATGTGGGGCGCATCACACCACCCCGACGTTGATTATTTATATAACTGCGTACACCATCTCGTTCTTTACATAATGTTAACGTTTTGCACTTTTTTTTTTTTTTTGCAGGAGCTTTTTAGAAGCGTCAACTGACTTGTGCCTCAGGCGAGTATGATTTGTTTAAGATGTTTGTTTGATTTATGTATGTTGTGGTTAATCGAACACCCGGTCAAACAGCTGAGACTTAAATTAGAGGAAACTTCTCAAACATGATCTGATTTTTGTCTTCATTTTTTTTTTGTCCTCTTGCGTGTGTTTGCAGACTGGGAGAATATTTCGGAGTGATTTCTCTCCTGTTGTGAACGAACCCGGACTCAGTTCTGCGTCTCCCCCCCCCCCCTCGCTTGCCGTGGCCGTAGCTGGTCCTTGTGAAGAACCGTCAGTCGATGGCTCTGATGGACAAACACAAAGTCAAGCGGCAAAGACTGGACCGCATCTGTGAAGGTGCGTTTAACCTGTTTCACGATGTTTAGGGTTACATGATGATGATGATGAGTGGTTAGTATGTCCACCTCCCAGCAAGAAGGTCCTGGGTTCGAATCTCAGGCTCGGGTGTTCCCGTGTGGAGTTTGTGTGTTGTGCTCATGCTTGTGTGGGTTTCCTCTGGGCACTCCAGTTTCCTCCTACAGATGGAAGGCATGCCCAGTAGGATAATTGGCTGTTCATATTGCCCCTAGGTGTGAGTGTGTTGGCTGTGCGATGGTCTGGCGAGCTGTGCAGGGTGTACCTCGCCTTCGCCCAGTGTCGGCTAAGATGGGCGCCAGCCTCCCGGCGACCCTAATAGGATTAAGCGGCTTGTCAAATGGGAATTTGACATGCAATTGCTAGATGTATTTGGAATCGAAATAAATTTATTAACGCAGGGTGTGATCGGTCCGGCGCAGTGGTCGTGAGATACCTCTATATGCTGCCTCTTTGACCCGAACATGATCACATCACTCAGGTTTGTTCAGTTAGCGTGATCACTCTATAGCTGGAAAAACAATCCTTTTCTAACCAGGTCATCCTGGCGTAACCGGACCAGTTGTCATTCATTCTTGCAAGAGGTCCGGGTGAACTCATTTTGTGACATTTAGAATCCCAGTGTTGTTTTTTTTGTCCTCCTGGTGAATTTCTGCTTTCTGTGAATACGTCGAGTGTGGCCTTGATTCACTTCCTGTGTACGCTGACACGCACCTACTGATTGCGTTGGCTTGTGCAGGGGCATTGCAGGACTGCGCTGAAAACTAACACGCCCGAAAACTGCTCCACATTTAAACATTCGACGTGTCATTTATCTTTACCCCTGCTTGTATATGACAGATGTCAATTTCTGATAACTTTGTGATTAATGATCCCAATGTCCTCTCCGGTGTATATTCAGAAATGATAACTAGTTGGCAAAAATATACATCTGACTGACAGGTGACCGGTCCGGTCAGGATCGTGTTAGCAATCCCAGGCGATAACGTATTACGCAGTATTTTGTGTGTGCGACCAACATGGCAACGTGTTGTTATATGCATGACTGATTTAATGAGACGCGTTAAGGGGGAAGTGTTAATAAAAACAGTATGTTAGCGCTTTGACTCTGTTGATGCACAGAGCAGACATATTGGAGGGTGAGGGTGAGGGTTAAGTGAGGTTCACTTGATTTGAGGAGTCGAGAATTCGACGTCAGTGTTTCAGTTGGTATTTCTGACCAGGGTTGTTGTTGTTTATGTGCACGAAACAGTTGTAGATTCAGAAACGGGCACCATGCGCACCTCAAAGTTTCGTTCATGAGTTATAGTAACGCGTTGTATTAATCAAACAGACGTAGTTGTGTCTCCTGCGAAGTGTTGGGGATACTCTAGCAGTGCTGGTTCTTTATGGATTTGTGTTATATTTATGTTGGATGGTTCCTACGACGCGCCCTGCCAGCCGATCAAAACTGGGACACCTTGACCTATTTTTCAAGGTCGCTGGGGTCAATTCATTAAAAATGTCCGTTAACGCTCTAGAGGCTGCAGCTGACCGCGGGGGGGGGACACGACACTTAGTGTTCTGTGACAAGAACACGTTTCTGGTTTTATTTTAGTGTTTGAATCATTAAGTTCAGTGTTTAACTTGATTTGACTTGTTATAGTTTAACAGAAACATAATGATCAGGGTTATAAGTGCGTATCGTGATTGGGAATGTTCCCTTGTAAAACTGTAGATGATGCTTAGGAAGAAAAAAAGGCAATTTAAATATATTTAAATAAGTAAACCTGAGGTCATTTACTAATTTGCAATAATTTGACTGACCACAAGTTGTCGACGCGTGTTTGTTTTGTTTTTCTTGTGTCACTAATGTGGTAATTGATGAGTTTGTAGAGTGATATACTGATAAGTAATCCTGTTAATCACAGTATATCTGGTCACATGATGATATTTATTAGGGATGTGCTTGTATTACTTTTCAGACTATTAATACTTCTCTTCTAGGGTTAAAATAAAAACAGTGTCTGATGTGATGTATCATGTGTTTAAGAACTCTGATGCAGGACATCTCACAATGTGTGCATGTTTCATAATCTAAAAAATGTGATAAGCAGTTATGCACCAAAAACAAGGTTTTTTTTGGGGGGGGGGGTGCCTCAATATTAATTTATTGAAACAGTATTCAATTCAACAATGGTTTATTACCTCTGGCTTTTTTTTAAATTATCGCAGACACAGGAGCTCAGAGCTGTGTAACGGCATCACTGACTCTCTTTAAGATTTGAAATAAATATATATATTAGGGATGTGAATCGAACAACAACTCACGATTCAATTCGATTCCGATTTTTGGGGTGATGATTCGATTCAGAATCGATTCTCGATTCAAACC
>JBCNYH010000016.1:16942837-16957838 GCA_039654325.1 Tandanus tandanus | reverse complement strand
ACACACACACACACATATATATATATATATACACACACACACACAAACATATACATATATATACATATACATATACATATATATATACATATACATATATATATATATATAACGCACACTCACACCCTCCAGGAGTCTGTAGGTCCCTCCTCTCTGAAACTCCAGTGTGAAGATCATACTCTTTATGTTAAGAACGGACTCCTTACAATCCCTTCACGCTAAGCTATGTCCCCTTTTTCCTCTCCTTTTCATATTTCTCGCACTGACATCTAACAATGAAAGAATGAATGTTTTAATTGTGTGTAATGTTGAACTTGGGAAATGTATTTTTACAACATGTGAACTTTTTATTCCTTTCTTTCTTTTCACCACCGTTCTTTTCTTTGTAAATTGACCCCTCCTCCTCCTCCTCCTCCCCTTTCCATCACCAGACTGCAAAAACTACAAAAAGGAAAAAAACCCTCTTGTAACTAGGCTCTTAAGCTTTACTTTTGCTTTTGTTTTCTTTTTTTTATATTAGAAAACAATCATGTTTGTGATGGTAACCTCTGATGGTAAATTCCACAAGGTATTTTAATAAAATCCTAAAGATTAACCCCTTGTCTCTTTATGCTAAGCGGTTTTTCACCTGAATTTTTTTTAAAGGTCTGGGTACTGGGAATGGAACATGTTGAGCTTTGCATGTTTGTTTTCGGACTGGAAGGTGATCAAGATGATTTCACTGATGGTATGTTTAACAGGGAGACCCTGCCCCTAGTGTTTATGATGTCTGGCTATCTGCTCGTGCCCTCCAGCATGGGGTGATGATGTGCCGAAAGCAGCTTTACGAGAGTGACTGGGTTTGCGCACACTGCCTCGCCTGCCAACCCAAATGGTTCCCAAATGGACCTTTATGAGGCATCCCTCCTGTGCTCTGAATTTCTGACACTTTTAGTGCTGTATTCCTGACCTTGTTTTTCTAACCAGAAATAGTTCACGGGCCCTATTTAGAAGGGCAATTTTCTGATCACATGTAAGCATAAATTTTTAACATCAGATAATCTGTGTCATTATGTACTTTTGCCTCTGGGTACAACTCCGATGGGTTTGAAAACGAAGAAGTCAAGATCTGATTGAAGTCAAGAATTGTAAAAAATCAATTGGGCAGTTCACTCATGTGCGGTTTCCTGAATGGTTATATATTGTCTCCTCAGTATTTCATGACAAACTAAGGATATGCAGTGTCTGGACCTCATTTCAAGGGTTGAATTTGCATTTGGCAGTTGTCCGTGGGAACCCTCGGTATGCAGTCCAGAGAGGTGTCAATGCAACTGAAGGAGGTCGTCGAAAAGCTGAGAAAACATGAAGAGGGATAGGAGGAACATTAGCCATGTGCCAAACGAGTAATTTGATACGTTCTTAAAAAGAAGGAATGCACTTGTACAGCCAGTAGCACCAAAAGACCTGAAAGAGCACAGAAGACGATTAAAGTGGATGATCCATAGGAAGACGGCTACATTTCGTCAGACATCCTTTACTTTATTATTGGAAAGGGACTTCTGTTGTATTAGTGTGTCATTACATGTTCCGTTGATTCCTGTAAAGGTTCCACTCAAAAGTTCCTGCGTGATCTTATTTGTGCATTCAGCATATTTTCAGTCGGGTTATTCTGAACGTCTAGTTATTGCCAAGCCAGCTTTCATTTTAACAATAAGTGTAGTCCGATTTGTTGTGAATTTGGCTGCTGTAAATACTTCCCAGAAATCTTACCTCTGAGCAGCCTTGGCTTGACCTCATACTATTCAACGAGTCTAAGTAACCGCATTGCCAGAGCCCTGCATGACCTGGCAGAGAAGGACCGTTGGAATTAAATGAAGACTGTGATTTAACCTTAACCTGCTGGATGAGCTCAACAGGGCTTATATCCTCGCACCCCCCGAGTGCCAAGCAGATTTTCATTCTTTTCATGGATGCCAGTAAATTTAGGATTGGTGGAGTGCTGTTTTAGGGTAAGGCGATGGGTGGGTGAGTGGTTGCTTTCTTCAGCTATGCCCTGGTCCATGTGGTGTATCTGGAATGGCTGCATCATCTGTCAGGAATTGCTGGCAGAGTTACAGACATTGCATCATTTCTGCAACAACTGTATGCCAAGTGGGTCCGCTTATGGTTATCTAATGCCTGTTGTACAGATATTGCACCATTTCTTCCCCTATCTGTAGGCCAAGCAGTTTCTCTTCTAGACCTCTTTTACTGCCCTCTTTACTCCCTCCTTAAATTTAAGGGGCTGGAAGGACAATTGTCTTGGTGATTTCCAGCCTCTTTTCAGTTTTTTGGTGTGCAATACCATGCAGGCTAACTCGATTGCAACATATCCCTCTGATGCCAGCCGTGTGTGTCCTTAGAGTGTGTCTCTAATCTGCCGGTAGGATACTCTACCTTCATGCCTGTGCTGGATCTGAGCAATGCCATAGGTAAAGGGCTGCCCATGGTTGACCATTACATAACAGTAGGAGATGTACACTGCCTTTCTTCTTGTGCAGGTAAAAAGGTGGCTAAAGAGAGGAAGCATGTGGAAAGGGGCTTGCGGTTAGCAGTGGTTGACCTTTAGACAAAAATACAGTCAGGTTGCAATCTCCTGACTCTAAACTGGACCATAACCATAAACTGGACCCAAAGGCTTCCTACTAAAAACCACCAACAGTGTAACTGTGACTGGCCCTGGATCTGTATGCAAGATGGCTCTCCAGAAGTCCACCAAATCATCTGATGTTTCTGCTGGGAGCAGAGATCATTGGTTGTTCCAGGTTGGTGTTCAGACCTTTGCTTGAGCCAAAAATGCCAGGGAAGTCTGGTCTGTAATTTTGTCACCTGCTCGAGCACGAGTGCTTGAAGTTGTGGTGGCAGATGCTGGTGACTGCCAGAAGAGTCTGTAACACCCATTGCTGTGGCCAAGACCATGTGTGGGTGTAATGGTTTACCCATAAGAAAGACCTGTTGCCTAAATTTAGTAACCACTGGGTGGGGCTGAGCAAAGTGCTGGAGCAGGTTTTAGACGTGGTGTAGGACGCAATTGGAAAATGTCGGGCTGTAGTGCTGTAACAAGAACGTTTATTCCCCATTGACCCCTTGTGACACTTTGGGATGAGGCAATGGAGAAAATGGAAGCCATGCTTCTGATCCAGTCTCGTCCACCCGCTGTGCTGCTGCTTCAGCCCCAGCACCAGTGTGGGTAACTTGGTGAACTCTGAGATGTCTTACTGTGTTTTGGGTTCCAGTGAGAGTAGTACTCTGCTGTACAACTGCCTCATGTTTGATTTAATAATTGAGTTCCTGGCCAAGTTTATATCTGGCCACTTCTGACCAACTGTTTTCTTTTATTGTCTTAGAGAAAAATAAATATCTCCTTTGTTTTTCTTGTAGTTTTGAAATTATATGTTTATGAGCTTGTGAGGTGATGTCATGAAGTGCTTCTGAAATGTCGTCCATCTCGTATTCTGGGTTTGTCCTTGGGGGGAAGGCTATTGTGAAACACACTTTTGGTAAATGTGCTTTACAGAAATGGTTTATGACGGTTGTACCTTCACTTCCCTGCATGTGATTGTGTAACATGGTACCATGTTGACGAGGTTTAGGCAGCTTATTTCGTTTGTGTCTTTTGAGTCAAGGATCATTTCAACATATGCTGTTGCCTAGCTACAAGGCTGGGCTGAAAAGTTTATAAGCTGACCATGACAATTTAACCATTCGTTCATTTTCTAAGCCCCATAATCCTGATTAGCGTCGGGGGGAGGCTGGTGCCCATTTCAGGTATCTGGAAGAGGGCGGGGTACACCTTGAACGGCTCGCCAGGCCATCGCAGGGCCAACACACAACCATTCATACTCACACTCACACCTAGGGGCGGCCTATTAGCTTACAGTGCATGTATGGATGGTGGGAGGAAACCGGAGTACCCAGAGGAAACCCATGCAAGCATGGGGAGAACATGTAAACTCCACACAGAGACACCCAGGTCTTCTTGCTGTGAGGTGGACGTGCTAACCACTGCGCCACCGTGCCACCCCACCTGTGGTCTGCACACTTCTTCCATCAATGATGCAGCGCTTGAACCCCCTTGCTATAGATGCTAAGTTTGATTGCTGATTAAGTTTCATGGCTGAGGCATTACTCCTCCTTAGTCAGCCTAATCTTTTTCTAGTAGACTTTATTTATTGGACGAACCATGAAAAGGCAAAAGAGTGGCCGTATATTATTCTGGAATGAATTTTACTGTTAGATTGAACAGCACTGCTCTTCTGTTAGGATGTAGTTCTTTGAATGCTAATGCTAGTAACACCGCTATTCCACATTACTGAGTGCTTCACCTCACAACCTGATAAACACGCACTTTAGCTGCTACTTAGCAGTTTAGCAGGTGTTAGCATGCTGTGTATAATGAATGCTAATGCTGACTATATATTATGTCTAAAAGCAGCTCACTGAGACGAAGCTGTAAAACCAAACTACACTATTTATGCAACTCGGTCAACAGAGAGCAACTGTTTATGCGGTGCTTGATCTCCATATAAATGTTTGGAAGACGATGGGCAGTTCGTTTCTGTTGATTCTTTTCACTTCAATGCATCTGCACTTAATCCCAGACAGTGATGTCATTTTTTCCATCCATGATTTAGTTTGGTAAAGGAGCTGAACTGACAAGGGTTTTAAAGTTATAGTGTAAGGGGTGCTCTGACGCACCGGGGAACCAGCGGAGATGAAATTATGACTTTGACATAAAATACAGAGACGTGAATGATCTCATTTTGGAGATGAGATCAAATAAGGTTGTTTAGTAGCTGAGCGCTAAGCATTCCAGTGCCGTACACGATGTTAGCATGCTTTAAGTCGGCTTTTAATAAATCAGTTATGATTGCAGTGATGTGTAATTCTTTATCTGCCCCTTCAGTAACACTTGAGTTGCCAGTTTATTCATTAATAACTCAGTAAACCTAAAAAAATAAAATCCCTCACTGAATGCCTTTTGGATAACAGCCATTTCTGTCTCTGGTGTCTTTACTTTAGCAGACATGACCTCTTCACTGTGAGCTTTTGTCCAAGAAAGTTCAGGCTGAGGTCAGAGAGGCCGACCACCAACCCTTCAGTTTGCACTGCTGTCTTCTACGGAGCAAACGTCACGTCAAAGCAAACCAATCAATGGCACGTCTGTCTCACAGTAACGCACACTCTTCTTAGTCATAGTGACTGCAACGAAATGTGTAATCCAATTTGCAGACGCAGGTACAATTTCTCAGCTGTGCGTCAGTATGAGTTTTCGTCCCGGAGTGCTGGAGTTATAGGGCTGATTAAAAGCCTTATAAAATAAAAGTTTCCTGCTTTCTTTTCTTAATTCTTAAGTGTTTTATGGTTTGACTGAGTTTTTTCGATCCACATCCACTGGAAACAATGATGTTTTATTCTCGATTTTAGTCAGGAAGCAGCTTTTTTTTGATGGCTTTTAAAAAAAAAATTCCAAACGCATGAAAAACCAGGTTGTGACGAGACATTTTTACACTTTTTTTTTTTTAATACGGTGCACTAAAGCTCCAACTAGGGCATCCTTGTAAAAGTCATTTTCCATGGATTGAAGCCACTTACTCACAATAAACCAAGGATAATTGTATAAGACAAGACATACAAGTTTGGGTCTCCATCATTCCACTTCGGTATGCTCACAAACCACCCTAAAGAGATCTGTATGATGCGTGCTGTAGGGTCATCATCGTAGACGACGGCGGTATTCTGCTGGATTTTTGTTTGAATTTCTTTGTTCCCTTTCTCAGGTTCGCTCAGGTTTCTCTTCATTCACGTATACATCTTTCGCCTTTTACTAAAGCTTTCCATGGAGGGGACCGTTGATGAGTTGCACTGATTTCTGTAGGCTTTCTTAAGGTAAAGCTGTTCCTGTTCCTAAAGCTGCAGCCGTGGCCTAACAGTTATAGAAGCGGCCTTGTGACCTGAAGGTTGTGATTCCCGAACCAGCAGGAAAAATGTGTGGGTGTGGGTGTGGGTGGGGAGTGAGCTGCACCTTCCCTTCCTCCTGAAGTGCCCTTGAGCAAGGTACCTAACCACCAACTGCTCTCCGGCCACTGCAGTGTGTGGCAGCTCACTGCTCCGAGTGTGTGTGTGCTCACTTTGGCTGGGTTGAATGCACAAGTGAAAGTTTCCTTTGCGGAATTAATACAATGTATAAAAATTAAAAAAAAATGTGGATGAGGACGCATCTCACACTTTCAGCGGGAAACCCATGAGAACGTGGGACTCAAACCCAGGACCTTCTTGCTTTGAGACAGACGTACTAACTGCTATCCTTTTCACTTAATTTATCAACTGAATCAGCAGATTTTTCTTTTTGTTATTTCTTGATTAATTGCCTTAATCCTTAAGCCTAATTTTCTGATTCTGACCCAACAGAAACAGGTGTTTAAAGGGTTAAATCAGCATAAAGGGACTTGATACTCAATAGTCTCTTCTCACTTTTCTTCATCATTGGCCTCATCTGCACTTCTCTGATGGGTGGCGTAGTGGTTAGCATGTCTGCCTCACTGCAAGAAGGTCCTGGGTTTGAATTCTGGGCTTTCTGTGTGGAGTTTGTATGTTCTCTCCGGGTACTCCAGTTTCCACCACTCACCATGGCCTCAGATTTTTTTTTTTAAGTATTACATAGCACTGTTTTGCATCTTCCCGAGCTCGAGCGTTTCTGTGTGGAGTTTACATGTTCTCCCTCGCCTGGGTTTCCTCCAGGTACTCCGTTTACCTCCCACAATCCAAAAACATGCACATCAGGCTAATTGGCTGTTCGAAATTGCCTCCAGGTGTGAGTGAATGATTGCGTGTGTGTGGTGGCCCTGTGATGGTCTGGTGAGCTATCCAGGGTGTACCCCGCCTTCGGCCCGTGTTGGCTGAAATAGGCTCCAGCCTCACTGTGACCCTAATAGGATTAAGCGGTTCAGTGAGTGAGTGAGTGCATTTATGGCAAACTTTAATAGTGCATAATCATCTTTCCATCCTGACCGTCAGGAATCCACTAAAAGGGTAATTAAATGTGGAATACCTCACGACTGCACGCTTGAGGGGAGTGAGGTTACATTTAATAAAATGAGGTGGGAGATTTTGTATTAAGTAAAACTGGGGGGGGGACATCACCCTGGGAGGCAGCGTGTGTGTGTGCATCCATACAAGGAGAGGGGGGTATAAGGGGAGGGAAAAGAGAGAGAGAGAGTGGGAGAAAAGGAGAGGAGGGAAGAGTGAGACAAAGAGAGAGACAGAGCTGAGAAGAGTGGGAGTTCTGCTCTGTGCTGCACATCACCAACTTGCTGCTGCTGTATCCTCATCCGGACCAGGTGAGCACGAGATCCAGTGTGGAGCACATGGGCATCTCTGGACGTGCAGCCGTGTGTGTGTGTGTGTGTGTGTGTGTGTGTGTGTGCGTGCGTGCGTGCGCGCGTGTGTGTGTCTTGCGTTTATGCTGCCTTCTCTAATCAACATAAAAGCCGGCTTTGTCTCTCTCTCTCTCTCTCTCTCTCTCTCTCTCTCTCTAGTCCGGTGCCCTCTTCTCTTTCTAAGTGATTTAACACCTGCACCCCCCTTGACCGCTTATGCACTCTTCCTTTCTTCCTTCCTCTTTCCATCTCTCTCTGTCTCTTTTTCTTTTCAATCCAATTTCTTGTTCCTTGAGTCATCCAGTGTCTTCGCAAAACTATATGCTCCTTTCTTTACCTGTAGATCAGATGCATGTGCTGTGCTGCACATGATTTGTTAATTACACTTACTTTATGTGTTAACTTGCAAGGAGAACCCTCAGGCATTTTCCTTTAGTGCTTCTCCTCCTCCTCCTCCTCCTCCTCCTCCTCCTCTCCGGCTTTTGCTGTGTCTGGTTTGTGCCCGGTGAAGAGAGACATTGTCTGAAAATATGATGTTTGAGGCTGTATGTGTGTCTTTTCAGGAGGGCAAATAATGGTTAGTTTGCTTTAGGTCAGTGTGACAAAAGGTTGTGAACTTTTTTTTGGAGTTGTCTACATTTTTTTTTTCTCGTAACATCTGAGCTCAGGGATCTTTAGTGAGAAAGAAAAGAAAACGATATGGAAACCATGTAAAATATTTACAGTACTGAATAAATGGTTTAAACGATCATGGTTTGTAAAGGTTGGTAAGTAAAGGAAGCACTTTTATAGACAATGACCTTCAGCCGTGCGTTTTCTTTACTGGATCAGAATTTCAGTTCAAATGAGGTCAGGACTCAGATTTGTCCAAGATTTTATATCCTACAGTAGGGGTTTTGGTCTGTGTGACCCAATTTGTGATTGATTTGTTCATATTTTGGATCCTACTTGGATCATGCTGCATAACTTGGCGTCTTTTGCATTTTTTGATCACACACAGATGCCCGGCACAACAATGGGACACAGACGTCAGTGTTTTCTTTGAAGGGCTGTTGTTTCCTTTTTGGAAATCCCTCATGATAATGACCCTGCTTTAGTGTTCTTTCCCTTTTAGACTGAGTTTATTGAGGGCAGGATTTTGCCTACAGGTCCCTTGATATTACTCTAGGGTTCCCATGTTGGAGGATTTTATTGACTGATCATCATAGGACATTTCGAGTCTGGGGAGAGTACTGCAGCAGCACTGGATTGTGAACTCTCTGCCTTCTGAAGTCCGTCTGTCAACCTTTCCTAGTCTTATAAGTTCCAGTAAAAATTCTTCAAGCCATTTCTGCCCGTGACAAGATTACACTGCAGCGGTATTCTGTCGTGCTGATCAGGTCACCAGAGTGCGCGTTCCCCTATATACCGAGGAGCGTCTGTGTCCAGACACCTGAGCCGAACAACATCTGTCTCAAATTAACCTCATTTTAAAGAAGTCTTTACTCAGGGATGACTGCGATTGTTTACACTAATGTGTGAATGATAATAATCCAGTAATAACAACCAGATGATTGCGGAAAGCTGACATTTTTCACCCAGCTGTGCTGCCAAGTTTCAAATTTACACAGAATGAAATAAAATTCCGTTCCAAAGTTTTAATGCATTAAAAGTGCAATTTTCCCAATTCTGCCATAAACACCATGAACTAAGCTCGTTGCCAGAAATCTATAATTAGTAGTTTTTATTAATGCATCTACCTTCCAAACAAACCTGATCTACTCTAAAAGCCTTCATGTCCTAATCAGAGTTGCTGTGATGGGAATTAAGATACTCTTCATCTGTCAGGGATAAACAGTACCGATGATTTTAGGAAATTGAATGAAATAAAACCAATTGTAAGTAAGTACAAACAAAGATTTTGGGAGAGGGACGTCTCTAGTAAGAACTGGAATGATGTTGCTGAGGTTGAGAAACTGTCAGGGTCAGAATTTACACATCATGATGGCTGTCCTGAATACAGATATGGATATTTAGTGCATAAATAAATATATATACACAGGGTATCGTTACTTTAATGATCATTACACACCTAACTTTTAAAATCCATGGACTTTGGGGTTTGGGCTGGGGGCTTGGACTGACCTTCCTGAATACCAGGTTTGAATGAAGCACCATACAGACTCTGATCCTGAACATATCATGTTACTGATATCCATATTGTCTCTATACACCGACTCATCGGTGGTTGTATGGATTACCGCCGCAGCCTGCGACTGAAAGAAGAATTTGGAAGAAGGCTCAGCAGGGAGAAAATGAAGATGATTGGGAAAGGTGGTCCTGTGTAAACATCGCTGTTTAGTTCTTGAAAATTCCTAATTGCTGTGCGCTTAAATTTCCGCAAGTATCTGGAGCAGATTCTTCACACGTGTTCCAAGGATAAATGCAACGTTCGTGGTATTTATGGTAGGGTACTTCTGAGAAGTCATGCTTGTGGTTAAATCTTCTCTTTTAAAGACGAAGAAAGCCAGACTTACCCTAAAAGTAGGATCTTTTAGTCATTCCAGATGACTCAATATCGCTTCTTAGTTTAATGGCTCTTACTTCTATTCTGGTCACAGCACCCTGGCCTACATCAGACTGTCCTCTAAATCAAGCTGGATTATTGCCCCAGTCTCTCTAGGCTATAAATGTTTGCAAAAATGCCAGCTATGCTTCATGCTTTAAACTTATATGGCTTAAAAGCACAGAATAAAAATGGAAAATCAGTGGAGGCGAACAAGGGACGAAGAATTCGATGCTGGTTAGTTAGTAGGGGAAATCAGATGGACGGCGTCGTGCGGATGCGAGTGTCTGGGTTTGTGTTAGTGACCCGGTCTCCTTCGAGGCATTTTCATCTTTTGAAAGTGGCTCTGACGGACAGGGCACGTGTCCTGAACCCTTTAAAACATGCGGTGCCACAATCGCTATGTTTTTTTTATTCCATGCGCACCAGACGATACATGCAGATACTTATATGCAGTATGGAAATAGCTCAGTCATGCTGGCTTTGCTTGTGTTCTGCTATTTAAATTCGGTCAGGCAGTAAATCAGGAAGTGTGCATACATGCGAGAGTGTTTGTGTGCAGGACGGATGACAGAGGGCTTGCCGGGGTGGCGATCTGTCTGCTTTATGACTCTCTACAGACAGAAAAAACTTTCTACTATCAACTACTGTCCTGCTTAGTCAGTGAGCTCCTCGTCCGGCCTTCTGCAGCTTAGACTCTGAAGTCTCACTCTATTAGGGATCAGGCATTATTAAATAGAACGAATTTATCTTAAGTGAAAAGTGCATCCGCGCACATTATGCACGCAATGTACTGTGGCGATCCTCATACGAGCAGCACTAATATTTCTTCTTAAGCTTTCTAAAATGGAAGCATGATTAAATGCGACATGGCGGAATCCTCCACATGCCTCGTTGTTTATAGTCATTTAAGGCTCGAGATGACGAACAAGACACAAATAAATCCAGTCTGTCTACTCATGCTAGAGTATTTAACTAGTGGCTAAAATAAACCACCTTCTTACAATTGCTGTATTCAGCTTTTAATCACTCGGGATTTGAAAGCTGTTTCTGCAAATCGGATACCTGGTGTGAGGCTGTGCACCACGCTCCTGATTTAATTCTAGACTATATCGTCCAGAATTGCACAGCAGTTCATTTGGACGCTTAATGCACTGTTTGGTCTGTACTCCGAAACCTTTTAGAGCCTCTTAGCTTCAATAAAAATTCATTTTAGGACAAGAAAACGAAACTTTGCACCTAATGTCAATATAACCCTTTCTAACGTCGGTAAAAAATACAGAACAAAACAGTCAGTTCTCAAAGTTGATGTGTTGCAAGGAGGAAAAATTAGCAAGTGCAAAGATCTGATTTGATGGCAAAACGGCAGGTATTGTGGAGTGTTCCTTTTCTGCAGTGGTGGGATCAGCCCATAATTATCATATTAATCTTATCAATTTCTACTTATAATAAATGGTGTGGCATGTCTGTGAGACAGGTGAGCTCATACTGTCACTTACTTTATAGCAGCTATGAACAGTCATTTCTTCAACAGTGTCTCCATTTCTGTCTTCTGAAGTTAGCTGAACTTATGTTCGCTGAACCCTTAAAAAAAAAAAAAAACAAACACTTTTTTTTTTTTTTTTACCACATGGTAACAGTGTGATCTGATTGGTCTGCTCTCTTGGGATTAAAAGCTATTATCTCATAAGGATAATGTTTGAATCAAATCGACGGAACCTTACAGTTGGTCACGGTCACTTGGAGCAGGCGGCATCATCGTTATCGTAGTTTAAAATGGAAAAATAATCCATACAAGTCTTATTTTTGTTTGATTTCTTTGTGTGTCTATGTAGTATAAACACCTGTGCACAGCGAGGTTTACTTACAGTATGTTTCTGTATAGTCTGTACTACGCTTTGAACACAAAGGCTAAAAAGACAATGCTTGGAGTTTTGCTCGGAGAACACAGAGCTCACCTCACCTGCCTCTGTAATGGTTAAAATTGTAAAATGTAAAAAAAAAAAAAACACCCTATAAAAATCTTGGTTTTTTTATTTTGTTTCCATGTAGTATATACTAAAACTCTAATATAGTTTAGTGTGCATTCAGAACTCACCTGCAGCCTCCATGAGCCTCCATTTAAAAACAAACAAACAAACAAACAAAAAAAAACCCCACCAGTCTTGTTTTAGTCTGCTTTTTTGATTATGTTCCCAATTAGTATGTGCTTAACCCTCTCCAGGGTGAGGTTGCAAATCTGCAACACCTAATTACTAATTAGTTAATTTCCAGACGAACTTTCATTACATGATTTTAAACATTTGAGTACAACTGCAGGACTTTGTTGCACATTTGCAATAAGTAGTTCAACTACTGAGGGGCAGCGGCGGCCCGGTGGTAGGGTGCTGGATTACTGATCCCAAGGTCGGGGGTTCAAGCCCCACTATCAGCAGGATGTCACTGCTGTCCCCCCAGTGCAGCTAACTGGGTTATCAAATGCCGGCCATGTCTCTCACTGTCTGTGGTGAGAGGCATGTAAAAGAACCATTGCTGAAGAGCTGTCCAGGGTGTACTCTGCCCTCGCCCAGAGTCGACTGAGATGAGTGTCAGCCTCCCCGCGACCCTAATTAGGATTAAGTGGTTCAGAAAATGAAAGAGTTCAACTACTGGGTTGTCCGATGAAAATATCCCCTAAACTGCAACAGTTCTAGTTGAGGAAGCATTTGTAAATCCCATTAAAGAGAGCTTGTAGTTCATTCCATTGTGGTACCAGGTAACTTGCAATTCAATTTTTACAGTTCAAATTGGCAAAACAGGAAAATAAACAGCTTTTCATCATTTCAATCGTTGTCTGTTTTGGTTTAATTTAACCATACCAAAGTCCCCTAAGTTCCGGTGTTCCAACTCCTTTTGTCCAACCCCATAAGGTAATTTTCCCTTAGCATTAGATTTTTCCTGTGAAAGAAAATTAATTTGGCCCTGAGAGGGTTAAAACAATTTTTGCCTCAGGCTCCGTGGACGTTCTGTCTCGTTGAGTATCCAGCGACATCCACCTCGCCTAATTATCAGATTACACATAAACCTGAAAGTGCATAGTCTTGTTGACTGAAAAACTTTCCCATGGTGTAAAATGTACCGTTAGAGCTGTTACAATACTCACTTACTAAAACAAATTGTACTATTAGACCCAGATTATGTGAAGCATCTACAGTCCCTGTGAATGATCTGTTGCTATAGAAACAATCATGTGTTAGAATGGGTGCGTTAATATAAACCTGTTATTTGTGCTGTGGTATAAAGTAAAATAAATCCGAAAAAACATTAATCTAATCATTTTGCTCTTCATCTTTTTTTTTTCTCTCTCTTATCTGTAGACAATGATGCCCTCTGAGCTCTTCATCCCTGGGTGGCTGCAGCACCTGCTCGTGGTGCTCCTAAAGCTGAGCCTCTCCTGTGCCTCCCCTCTAAAACTTACCAACGGGTCAACGTGCACAGCCCGAGGCCCCGCCTCTTACATCCTAGTATTCACTGGCCAGTGGAGCCCGCAGATGTTCCCGAAACAGTACCCTTTATTCCGTCCCCCTGCACAGTGGTCCAAACTTGTAGGTAAGATCGAGGAGGAGAAAGATCCTGTGAAGCAAAGCTTATTGTGATGCTTTATTTTGGTGACAGGAAGGTAAACAACAGAGCGTTTGGTTTAGGGTTGGAGCTGCCTCATGGCATGATTAGTCAGGATGTTGAAGCCTCACAGCTGGCCTGTTAACCCACCCCAGTGGCACACACCTCCCCCAGCACCTCCTCCATATGGGACTAAGACAGCTTAATGAGGAAAGCAGAGAAAAAGATGGGATGAGCAGGAGGGGGAGTAAGTGCTACCAGGTGACGCCGCAGGTTCCTTGTATCCAAAGTGGCAGTTGAGGAAAGACATCTAGGAAGAAAAAAAAAAGGAAGGAGAATTAGAGATGCTGACCTTTTATGCCCTTTAAATAAACATATCTTGCACGTATGACGTCCTTAGCCCAGAGATCTGCAATGACCTGCAATTTGCTTTAATGACAAGTGCTTCTTGGCACACGTTATAGTAAGAATTTGTGCGTACATCGCCTGCGCTTTGCCAGCTCACAGGTCAGGAGAGGATGCAGAGCTGGACAGATCCGGCAATTTTAAAGCGTTTACAGCCAGACATTTAAAACATTTACAGCTGGAGGACAAAGGGAATCCGTCTGCAAGACTTAACAGCAGGTTACCGGAGTTTCTGCTCCAACAGTCTGGCTCTCCATATTGCGTGATATAATCATTTGGTTTGCAATCATAGTCAAATTAAAGTTAAATAGAGGTGCACAAGAGTTTAGAGATAAAGACAGAGGAGGTAAAGAGAGAGAAAGAGAGATTGCTCTGGGTTTGTGGTCGAGTTTTCTGAGGTCAGGATGCTTGGCTCTGACTAGTCGAGTTCATGCCAAACCCATATCCATATCATCGCTGCTGACACGCTCTCACCTTCTCTTTCTCTCTCTCTCTCTCTCTCTCTCTCTCTCTCGACTCACTTTGAATCTCTTCCACGATGGTTTGTAGCTACATAACACGCAGTGGGACAGAAAGGATATGCCTAATGACTTTTAAAGCCATCATAACCTCTGCGTTTTGCTTCCTCACAAGTTTGTAATGAAAAGCCGAGGAGCTTATAGGTCTGTTTTGTCAGTGCAGTTTTGCGGTTTATTAAACAGGATAGATTTTACTCGCTTCCTGGAGACCTCAAACCTAGCAAATGGATTTTGCGAGTGTATAAGAAGAAGAAGAAGAAGAAGAAAACAAGGGATTCATACAGGCTTCTGGAAAATAGCTTGTTTTAGGATATGAAGTCGTGTGCTCATGTCAGTCATGGAACCCAGTTTCAAGTTTATTTGTCATATACAGGTAACAATGAAACATCACTACCGGCAAGGAAATTCTTGGACTCAGAGCCCCCTCAAAATTGCACTTAAGAAACAAATATTGCACATAAAGTTGGCATTGAGAGAACTGATCTGTCTTCAAACACTTGATTGGTGAATCTATGCTAGATTCACCAATCAAGTGC
>JBCNYH010000016.1:16928360-16940270 GCA_039654325.1 Tandanus tandanus | reverse complement strand
ACACACACACACACACACACACACACACACACACACACATATATATATATATATATGAAAACGATGAAAGGAAGCCAATCGTGCACAAAACTGTCATCAAAACCACTTTGAACAATCTAACAGGTTTAAAGTTTTGATTTGTTTAACACTTTTTGGTCACAAGTCACAGTTAATTGCAAAATAGTACAAACAAAACAAATCCTTCGTACTCTTGTGGGAGAAACGGGGTTCTCCGAGGGCTCTCTAGATGGTTGACAGATCCAGGATTTTGAAGTGGGTGATACTTGGATCTACTCTTGAATGAGAAAATATTCTGTTATAAAGTACCTAGAACTTATATAAGGGTTCCCCCAGAGAGGTAAACCACACACTCCTTTAGAATGCTTGAGAGTCTATAAGTGGGTATAGTCAAGGTTTCGATTGATACTCTTTAATGAAACCTCCCAGCCCCCAGCCCCCGGGGATTCCAGCGAAGGTATAGAGGTATAGTGTTACATGTCTTGCCTCAAGACCCAAAAATGGCAATTTAACATTGCTAAGATTTTTTACAACTTATTATCCTTATAGTGGTTAGCATGTCTGCCTCACAGCAAGAAAGTCCTGTGTTTGAGTCCCGGGTTTGGCAACTTCGGTTCCCTATCACAGTCCAAAGACATGCATATTCGGTAATTGGCTTTTCCAAATTGTCCCTAGGTGCGAATGTGACGGCGAATGCTTGTGTGTGTGTTGGCCCTGTGATAGAGACTGGTAAACTATTCAGGGTGTACCCAACTTCGTCCAGGGTTGGCTGAGATAGGCTTCAGCCTCCCTGTGACCTTAGTGGGATTAAGCGGTTTGGCAAATCAATGGTTCAGCTTGTGTTTGGTGAGGAGACAAGATTTACCCCAAGACCTACCAAGGTGGTAACAATAACTCTCAATAATAATAACAATAACCTCACTATCTTAGACAACTTAAAAAAAAAAAAAAGGTTCCAGTTCCTGTTCAACAACAGAGGGTTTAATATTCATGTAAAAGTTCCAAGTAGAACTTGGGAGCTGGAGGAACCCTTTTACTCACTTACTTACTCACGCACTCATTTGCCGAACTGCTTAATCCTATTAGTGTCAGAGATAGGCTGGAGCCTATTTCATCCGACACCAGGTGACGGCGGGGTACACCCTGAGCAGCTCGCCAGACCGTCGGAGAGACCACACACCCAACCATTCATGCTCACACTCACTTGTAGGGGCAATTTGGAACAGGCAATTAGCCTAATGCGCATGTTTTTGGAGAGTAAGATGAAACACATGCCCCTGAGGAATGTTAGGGAGAACATGTAAATTCCATACAGTAATGCCTGAGTCTGGAACCCCTTTTTCTAAAAACATATATAACAGATCGGTGGTGGAAACAAGAATACACAAACTGCCCTTACTCAGGTCAAAAATATGTCCAGACCATGTCTTTATAGTTCCAGTAATGACCCGGGAACCAGAGCTGGTTCGATTCTGCATTTCCAGTTGCTCCTACCTCCTGGAGGGTGAGAACTTAAAAGAAGGTTTATGTGCAGGAGCTAAAACAAGCATGACGGGAAATGGTGATGAACATATCTTTATTACTTTTCTAGAGGAGCACAAAAAAGGGCACTATTTCTCTTAGGCACAGGAATGTGCATTGCTCGTGGGTTTTAGGTGACAGCCACAGGTCCCATGACTCCATGGTGGGATGGTTGCTGCTTTTAGCCCTGTCGGGAAGGCTAGAGCAGCCCTGTATGTGGAAGACCCATCTGTCTGTGTTTTGGGAAGATATTATGAAGACACATGAGTAGAAACTAACAATTCCTGGGCTACACACACCCGCTGTGTGCACTTGAGTTGTGCTTTCTCTATCCAGCTCTAAGCTCAGCAGTATCTACACTGCATGCCCGAAAGTGTCATTTGACACACTTGGCAGTTGGCACTTCATAGCTGCTGACTGAGAACACTGAATACCATAACTCCTTCACTTTATACTTCCCAGGACTCAAAAGACCAGCTTACTGCAGACATGACAGTCAGCTCAGTGTAGTGTCAGTGTGGAATCCTGCCTGCTCTGTAAGTCTGAATGCTCTGATCGCTGGTTGTAATATTAGAATGGAGGCTAAAATCTAATTTGCTACAACATCTTGGCGAATGAGCAGAATAAGAATGATGTCGAGCAAGCTGATTCACGCAAACATACACGTACACACGTTTAACTGAAACCTGATTTAAATTTTTTAGCTTTCAGGTCTGTAATGCGCTACGTGATTCATGCCATGTTTCCTCTGAATTCAAAACATGCTGCAACCATTTTCTTTAATAAAAAGAAAGCGACATTAAACTTGCAGATCTTTCATCAGGTATGTAGTGTAATTTGTACTTTGATTGGAAAAATAAAAACTAGAGTAGTTAATCTACGTTTAGTTCATCCCCTAAAGGCATTTCGGGAAAGAAAGGCAAAAAACAGTAAATAATCTGCGTCATTTACTGACATTACAACCACATATACCTCACATGGTCCTTCTTAATCACTGCTGATGACGTGTTGTTAATTAAAATCTGCTAAGCCTGCAGTCAGGACTGTTAAGACTGTTGGTCCACTGCTGGAATTGCAAGCCTGCATTGACTGGAGAGTTATGATCGACATCAATGGACTGATACTGTAACATCATACATCAGTTTTTATGAGGATATGTGTCTACCCACCAACACTAATTTAACCTCTTGAGACCCCACTGTCTACATTGTGTGTATTTCCTTGTAAGATCCTCATATAAAGGCAATTTGGTATTACTCTTTTACCAAACTTCTTCCCGTTTAAAGAAGTTCATCAATAACAATGACAAACCACGTTTGGTTCACTGGAAAACTTTTGATACCTTTGTCAAGGTAAAGAAGACGCCTTCAGACGTGCGGACAAAATCCTGTATAATCAATCAAAAAACACATTGACAAAGAAGATTAGACTTACTAAGAGAAGCAACTCTGAAAACAAGTTCTCAGCTAATGATCCTGCAATATTATGGAAAGACCTGGAAGACCCTGCCAACTACAAGCCACTTTCCACCCATATTGGGGAAAATCAACAGTTTATAACAGACGACCGAAACATTTCTTCTGTAGATTTCACCCACCCAGGCCCTATACCCCATGGCCACCCTGATAATCTCTCCAAGCATCAAAAATATCAACTCTAACTGTACTGAAGTTCTCTAAAGAAGATGTTTGCCAGGTCTTTCTGAACCTAAAGTTCACAAAAGTCCAGACGGTGCCTCACCCTCCTGTCGGAGATCACCTGTGCTCCTCAGTTGGCCCCAGATCTTTAACAGACCTTTGGAGCAGCATGAAATACCGTCCTGCTTCAAATGCTTTACCATCAACTCATTTCCCCCCTCCCCAAAAACCCAGTCACAGAAATAACACAGACTTATTTTATTAAGATCTGTGCTCATGAAATCCATTTGAGAAATTGCCGTTGATGCACGTCAAAGACGTCACTGGCTACATGCCAGACCCCCTTCAGTTTGCCTAATGGGTTAACAGGTCAATGGATGATGCAATCAACCAGGGACTTCATTATATACTCCAATTCTTTGACCATACTGGGTCCTGCGCAAGAATACTTTTCAAGAACTTCAGCTTGGTGTTTAATGCATCCCAGATCTTCTCCAGACTAAACGGATCCAGCTCTCTGTTACAGAGAGTCAGCAGCAGGAGGCAATTCACATTCAGCATCTGCACAATCAACACTGGTGCTTTCCAGGGACGTCAGCCCTCCCCATTGCTCCTCGAAAGACTCTTCTGTCAAGCTCCTGAACTCTGCAGATGACAGTGCAATCACTGGCCTCATCCAGAATGGAACAGTTGGCTGTTTGCTGAAGTCAAAACAACCTGGAGATGAACATGCTCCAAGCAGTAGAGTGGACTTCAGGAAGAATCCCCTCACATATTCTCCCTGTGCTTGATTGGGTTTCTTCAAGTACTCCAAAGACATGCATTAAGACAACTGGCCTCTCTGCATTGCCTACAGGTCTGTTGGGCTTTTTACAACTGCAGCTTAACCCTGGTTTCTGTAGCGGAAGCGACTAGGAGTTCAACTCCTCCTTGATGGGACGCTAGTCCATCGCAGGTTACCTTCCCAGTATTTTTTTACTGGTACCCATTTATACTGCTGGGTGGACACAGTCACACTTGTGGTTAAGACCTTGCCCAGGGGTTTTAGCACAGTGGGGGTCTAATGGAGATTCAAACCCAAAACCTCTCGATCTTGAGTCCAGCACCCTAACCACCACACCACCGGCCCCACCAAAGCATCACTATTGCTTATAGGTGTGAGCATAAATGGTTGTTTGTGTCCGACTTAGCCCTGTAATAAACTGTTTCGGGTGTACCCCACCTCTTACCCAAAGTCAGCTGAGATTGGCACCAGCTTCCCCCATGAACCTAATGTATAAGCTGTACAGGTAATGGATGGATTGATGTTATACCCCATTTGTCGCTTGCACCCATTGTAAATACCGAAAGCTCCCTTTGGTCAGTAAATCCGTTTCTGATTCCAGTGTGTCAGTAGATCAGGTTAAAGTATATAAAGCCCAAATGGAGATCACATTTAGCAAGTGCTCCAGTCTTACTCCATTTCTACCAACAGGGGTTGAGTTCTGTTCTGGTTTTGTGCAGAAAACTTGGAACCGTCCATTGCATTTGGACCGAAATATATTGGGGATTTGTTCAGAGCTTGAAAAATTGGTTCCCATTGGTTTTGAAATCAGAAGATAGCTGTTTGTTCCCGTGCAAATCTCGATGACATCAGTGGGCATGCCATTCATTTGGATTTTTTTCCCCGACATATTATTATTATTAGTATTCGTTTCGTGCTTGGTTTTTGGAAGAAAATAAATATCCGCAATAACAGAATAAAATCCTGCAGATAATCAGTGTAATCCACCGTCTTGCTACTCCTGATTACTTCCATTGTTCATTGTGTAATACACTCCATTAATGACCCATTCTTGATTACAATTCTTTGGCTCAAAAACAGAACCTGTTTCCTGTTGGTCAAAAAACAGTATTATTATAATTGGTGACACTGCATGAATCTACAGCCTGGGCTAGAAAGAAATCAGTACTAGACCTATTTCTTTACTCTTTTCTTTCTTTCTTCCTTTTTCTTTTTTCTTTTAAACATTTCTGGTGGTGTTATTGTTATTTGTTTCCTGAAAAAAGTCCAAAATATGTCAAGGTTAAAACTGAATCCTAATACTGATTTTTTTTAATCAAGACTTTGAAATCCCTGCTAGCCCATTTATATCAGTCGTCTCTGCTGTCTTACCTAACCGACTCACACAATATCACTGTCTCCAGAAGGAAGTGGATACTGGTGCAAAGCTCATATTAGATCATTTGTGACTGGACCGGCTTTCACTCGGGGCCGACCACATAATGGCAGGGTGAGGGCTGGAATATCAATTGATGGATTTAGTTTAGAGAGCCCCACGAGCCACAATTACACAAACGCTTAAGATAAATGGGCACATTAAAAATCTCAGCTGGTAAATATTTATACACAGGATCTGTGTGCCATGTGGAAGGAAAGTAAATTGTCATATTATTTTAAGAGGGGATGCGAAAATGTAGTGATGCTAATGGTGAATTATAGGGTGTTTCGGTGGTTATGGTGTTTGTTCAACAATTCTGACAATTTAAGGTTGCTGAGAAAATGGAAGAAGAATATCGAGTGGATTTATGATTGTGTGTGTGTGTGTGTGTGTGTGTGTGTGTGTGTGTGTGTGTGCACATCTCAACGCCTCAGACGAATGTCCATCAGCTGAACTGTGCTGCAGACAGATGTAACCACATTGGCCTTACGTGCCAGCCAAACTGTTATAGCAGAATGCATTCCTGGAAAAGCCGCAGCACTAGAAAAAGAGGAGGAGGTGGACAGGAGAGAGGGAGGACGGGAAGATGAAGGAAGCTGACTCCAGATGTACTGCTCCTCAGCTGAGATTCATCGATCAAAAAAGTTGAAACTGTGCTCTGGTGTGTGCGTCATTAACAACCGCCGAATGAAAGATCGGTTTCATACTAATGCCGTTTCTGATGTTGTCAGTAATCTAATAGGTATTTAAGACCAAATATGAATAATAGCACAGGTTATGGGTTTTGACTCGATGCGTGATCGTGGCCTTGGAGGAACCGCAGCTACCTCATGAGTTAATAACACTTTGATTTCAGAACCGGTGCCATTTGGTTGCCCTCTCTGCACCAGGATCCACTCAGGAACTTTGGCTGTATTATAACTTTTGCACTAATCTTCAAATAGACCTGTCCCTCCAGACTGTGTATGAGTAAGCGCTATAAAGAGCGTGTGCGTGTGTTCTGACCGAGGGCTTTTCCTGAATTAGGTCATAACCCAACAGGAAACATTCATCACCGTTTAAAAAAAAGAAAGAAAGTAAGAAACGGCAGCAGCCTAACAAACACAGGAACGACTGGAAACTATTGGGAATGACCTTAAAGAGATGTTTCAGATGTGAATTATGAAGTCGATTGCTCTAGCATTGCAGACCATAATCAGGACGGAAAATATACTGCCAGAAGGGAAGCTGTAGTGTGTGTGCGTGTGTGTGTGTGTGTGTGTGTGTGTGTGTGTGTGTGTGTGTGTGTGTGTGTGTCTGAGTGTCTGATCATGTTGCATTTCCTTACACAGCTCTCCTTGATGGTGAAAGTGATTCCCAGCCCTGATTGGTTTGTGGGGGTGGACAGCCTAAACCTGTGTGAAGCAGGGCAATGGAAAGAGGAAATGACCTTCGACCTTCACCCGTATGACGCCGGGACGGACAGCGGGTTCACTTTCTCTTCGCCTAATTTTCCCACAATGCCCTCTGAGAACATCACGATGGTGAGAGCATGCTGAGAAAAACACTGCGTCTTCTATATTCCATATTCTGCAACGTTTCCTCTTCTTCTGATTCTCTCTGGCTCTCAGTGGAACGCAGGGCCTCGGTAATAACTCTCCAGCGTATCCTGCTCCATAATCGTAAACCTGATGCATAATTACATCAGTTAAGGCTGTAGGCTAGTTGCAGAGAGGAGCACGTTGTGTTCAAAATCCAGAAATTATATTTTAGGTTGAAGTTATTGCAACAGCTCACCAAAATGTTCTAGGTATTTGAGTCAGCCCAGAGTACATCGTCGCTTATATGCATTTCCTTATTCCAAAACTGGTAATCATACAGTATACTATACACTACTATATATGCTAGATGTATGAGCATAAGCAGTTTCAGTAGCTCCACTGGCAAGTGGTGATGCTCCAGCTACAGTATATTAGCTATATTCAATTCAGTTTGTTTCTTTATTATCTGTGTAAAAAATTTAGCTTACACAAATATACTCTCACTCAGTAAAAATATTATATAATGGTTATTTATTTCTGGGATGGCACGGTGGCGTAGTGGTTAGCACGTCCACCTCGCAGCAAGAAGGTCCTGGGTACATGTCCTGAGCTGGAGCGTTTCTGTGTGGAGTTTGCATGTTCTTCCTGTGCTTGCATGGGTTTCCTCCGGTTACTCCGGTTTCCTCCCACAGTCCATAGGTTGTCTTTACAATCAGAGAAGCTGTCTTTGCTATCCTGACCTTGTGTTACTATTTGTTCAGAGATTTATGTTTTCATATATAGGTTTTCTGGTTTCCTTCCTGCTCCCAAAACCAGAGCACTACCTAAACTCATGGACTAGCATCTCGTCCTTATGCCATTATTCACTTGATAGCCCGAGTACCCACCACATCCCTGTCTAGTATAAATCAGACACGGAATGGATGAATGAATGAATAAAAGCCCTGTTCACTCATAATTTTACATCTTGGTGTAGATGAGATTATAATGTGTTTTTTTGGGGGTTTTTTTTGCTTCTTTGTGACATTCAGATCACGTCTCAAAAGCCGAATCATCCGGCAAACTCTTTCTATTACCCGCGGCTGTCTGAGCTCCCACCGCTAGCTACCATCTGGCTGAAGAAACAACCTCGCTCACTCATCCATCAACACAACTTCGTGTCCAATCACATCCTGCCTCAACTCAGCAGAACTCCACAACTTACAGGTCAGAAAATGCACACACACACACACACACACACACACACACACACACACACACACACACACACACACACACACACAGTGGGGGGTACTGTTGCTATGCAGCATAGGTAATGGACAACATAAGCCCTATATGAGTACTGATTTAATTAACCATGTGCCTGTCTTACAATTCAAAGTCTTTATGTCTATCAACACTCATTTTTAAGTTATGAGCATTCAAAATCCTATGACCTTGATTTTGACCTTTCATGGTCAAAGAAGGTCAGAGGTAACTGTCTCAGTTAAGAGTACATATATGATTTCTTATTAGTGTTCCATAGTAATGGCACGTCTATTTACGCTGATTTTTCACAATTCCGTGACCTTGATTTTCACATTTCAAGGTCACTCAATGCCAAAGAGGATTATTTTTACCGTTTGAAAGCGTGTATAGGGTTTCCTATTTGACCCTCATTTCATTTGTTGACCTATGTCACTTTATTTCTGAGATATAAGCAATTTCATTTTTGACCTTGCCCTTTGACTGAGAGATTACAAATTCAAATCATGTCTGGGACTCAGATAGGGTAGTGTCCCCACCAAGTTTGGTGAAAATCCTTGCATGGGTGTGCAGACAGGGAGACGCACAAACGTCGTTGATTACACTACCTAATAAGTGTAGAGAGTAATAAACTATACTGGGGCGGCACGGTGGTGCAGTGGTTTGCTCGTCCATTTCACATCAAGACGGCCTGGGTTCGATTCCCAGGGATGGGCGTTTCTGTGTGGAGTTTGCATGTTCAACCTGTGCTTCCTCCAGGTACTCCAGTTTCCTCCTACAGTCCAAAAACATGCACAGTAGGCTAATTGGCTGTTTCACCCCTAGGTGTTAGTGTAAATGGTTGTGTATGTGTGTTGGCCCCGCGATGGCCTGGCTGTCCAGGGTGTACCCAGAGCCAGCTGAGGTGGGCTCCCCGTGACCCTAATTAGGATTAAACGGCTTAAAAAATGAATGAATAAACTATACTCTACTGTACAGTGTTTGATACAATTAAGGTCTCACACTTAATGATGAAGATGATGATGATGTAGCGAAGAACTACTTTTATTTTTAGAATTCTGGACAAATCAACTCACTTGTCTTTTACACATTAGTTTAAGAATATGAATTTTGAATGTGTTACGCACCACCATCCGCTCATCCAACCACATCCAGTTCTTCATGAACAACCCACAGACTTGCCCCTGGACCTCATGCCCTGTGAATGAGGGCGGGGTCATCCTGAAAGAGGCCACTCCCATCAGGAAAGTAATGTTCCATGTTTTATCAGGATAACTTTGTCTTGCAGAACAAGTTGACTCAAACCGTACCACTTAATAGCATCAGCGGTATACCATATCCGCTACGTAGGCTAGTTAATTCATCACAGAAAGGATTTTGGGTGCTGTTACTCATTAGTAACATTTATCTCATAACTCCAGTAACTACATTTATGGTAAATGGACAATTGTGTGAAATTGCCCCTCCAATTATGGTTCTGTAGAGGGAATCAACAGCAAACATTTGGAATTTGTTTTGCGGGTTTGGACGAGTCCTCGAGTCAGCAAAAATTAAATTGTGTTGACTCTTGTTTGGCGTGTTTAAAGCACTGTTGTTTACAGGAATCTTTTTTTTTTTTAATCCATGGTGGTAAATGGAATTCGTTAAAGCAAAATAAGATGATGAGGCTAACAATTACTGTAATCCAGACCAGCTGGCATTTTTCCATTAGTTATTTTCTTGCCAGAGTCTTTAATTCCCTGTTTGTTTGCCCTTACTTCAGTAAATAATCTCACCTGGATATTATTCACTTGTACCCAAGTCCTGCTGCTGTAATCCTAAAGTCTTTAGCGCTAATACAGAACATCATTTCAACAGTACTATTTGATGTTATAGTGTAGTTGGTAGAAGAGTAATCCGGTGTAACCCAGATGAGGGAGGGCTCCCTATTGAGTCGGCTTCCTCAAGATTTTTTTTTTTTTCATGTCATCTCTGTGAGCTTTTCCTTTTCTTCCTGCATCTGGGTTACTCATTAGGGACCTAAACTTACGTCCATTTGCAGTAAAGCTGCTTTGGTTACGATGTTTACTGTGTGTCATTGCAGAGACGCCGCTGGACTGTGAGGTATCCATGTGGTCGTCTTGGGGGCTGTGTTTGGGGCCGTGCTCCAGAGGAGGAGTCCGCCATCGTACCCGTTACATCCTGTTGAAACCTGCTAACAGTGGCACCCCCTGTCCCGAGCTGGAGGAACAGACCGAGTGCACGCCGCACAACTGCCTGGTGCAGCAGTGATGGCCATTTTAGTGCTGGCACACAAACACACACACACACACACACACACACACACACACACACACACACACACACACACACACTGACACTGTCCGGATCCAGAGCTGATTTACGATGCAAAACACTCACTCACTTATTTGCCAAACTGCTCAATCCTACTAATAGAGTCACGGGGAGACTAGAGCCTATCTCAGCCGACACTAGGTGAAGGCGTGCTACACCTGGACAGCTCGCCAGACCCATTGCAGAGCAACACACATACCATTCACACACCATTCACACTCACAGTCACACTTAGGGATGGTTTCGAACAGCCAATTAGCCTAATGTAAATGTCTTTGGCCTGTGGGAGGAAACCGGAGTATCCGGAGGAAACCCATGCATGCACAGAGAGAACATGCAAACTCCACACAGAAATGCCCCGAGCCTAGAAAGATGCAAAACAGTGCTATGTAATGCCTAAAAAATTCTGAGGTCATGGTGAGTGGTGGATTAACGTGCATTCAGCTTATAAAGAGACCCTGTTTTATATTGTGTTAAATAATCACATAATTTGCAGACGTCATTATTACAGAGAGTTAGGGGTTAGATATTTCCTATTATTATTATTATTATTATTATTATTATTATTATTATTATTATTATTACTGCTACTATTATTATTAATATGATTATTATTTTTATTATCTACATTTCGCAACAGCACTGAAACCAAAGTACTTCAGTTGTGGAATGAGTTGACCAACAGTGCCCTCCACTAGTACATTTTAAATAAGCCCTGAAATAAAACTGAAGCCTTATCTTAAAATATTTGGGCCAATTAGGAATTTCTAAACTGTATTAGGCTGGCAGTCTCCATAACATAATCTTATATAATATTATTGTTTTGTTCCCGTAACAACCTTTGAAAGTGTTGTATATATGATGTATTTAATCATTTTTCTCCTTTTAATAAATGTGGAGTTGTTTCCGTAATCTGAGGACTGTGTGCTAGCGGATTCATTACAGCTCATAAGTTTGTGGCATGACACTTGGTGATATTTTTACATGATATATACGTGTTTGCTAACAAACTGACAAGATTGCTTGAATATTGGAAAACAACAAAATTACAGATGATATTATTTGTATTGTTTTACCATTTAAAGGCACAAGAGCAAACTGAGCTTGAACAAAAAAAATGAATGAATGAATGAAAAGTAATAACAAGTGGGGGTGGCTCAAAAAGTTTCTTTACAGCAGTTATACTTAATCAACAATTGCTGTTGAAATGGTTATTAGTTTAAAGACGTCATTAATCGTTTTACAGCCCAGCACCTGTGAATATTTCTGCTTTACAACAACCCCCGGTTGCAACCATGTATATTGCCTTTTAAGGAAAAAGGGGCGGGACAGGTGTTCTGACTGGGGTTGGGCCAAATTCTGGGCCATAAAATAAATAGTGTGTGTGTGTGTACACACACACACACACACACACATATATATATATATATATAT
>JBCNYH010000016.1:16904809-16921537 GCA_039654325.1 Tandanus tandanus | reverse complement strand
CATATATATATAAAATTAATTAATAATATTTAAATAATTAATTTTATTTATATATATATATATAATATTTAAATAATAAATAAAGTGATTAATACTTTTACTACTAGTAGTTATTATTTTTATAAACAGGTTACATATTATTATTATTTGCAGTATCAATTTAATATAAGATATAAATTAGTTTAGAATATCCACCAGTGATATTTAACAGAAATGTCTCGACGCTAATCGTAATAACCGTGAATGAAGGTGTTCATGCAGTTCGCTGGCTGTCCACCAGACGGCGCTGTTGTTGTTGTTGTTCACGCGAGCGAGCGAGCAAGTGTACGAGGAGTGCGTTTGGTAACAGCGAGTCTAAATGGCGGATGCAGGGAAGAAGCCGAGGTTGGAACAATAACATTTCAGCTCCTTGTCTGAAAACGGCGTGAGACGCTTTGGTATTAAGAACAGAGCGCTTTTGGAAGAAGGTGTGTCCGGGCACATGAAGCTTAACGTTAGTCACGTATCTCTGTGTTTCGGCTTTGAGGAGATTTGAGGCTTGCAGCGATCTTGCTAACAGCTAATTCCAACGGGTGTTTTTTTTTCGAAGAACTGGAAAGACGCGGCCTCTCTCTCTCGCTCTCTTCATGGTGTGTTTATGAATATGGGCGACTCTCTGGGTCTGATCGGGAAAAGACTGCTTCTCCTCCTGAACGATGGTGGAGGAGGTCCTGCTGCTGCTGCTACCGCTAATCAAAGCGCTCTGCAGGCGGCCTGGCTCCGGGGGACCGTCCGGGCAGTCAGTGTTATCGGGCTAGCTAGTCCTGGGGTTGAGGTATGTACCTGAAGAAACCAAATACACTTGCTATTGGGAATATACTTAAAAGAAAAACTGGTTGGAAACGCAATTAAACGTAAAAACTGCAGTCGAGCTGTATAAATCCAAGAAGTAAGACCCGAGTCCCAAATGGCTGCTAAGTCGGTATTTAGTCCACTACATAGGCTGTATGTATTATTATCTTGACACGACTATAGTGCACCTATGCAGTGAACAGTCAGCCGTTTGGGATTCGGTCAGTATCCGCAGCAAACAACAACAGACAAGGCTCGAGTTACAAATATCCTCGTATTAAAAGCTAAAGAAATAATAAATGGAAGAATCGCTTACTGTTTAAACATCCTTTACATTTTAGGTTGTTTTATTTTGAGCTATTTTCCCGAAGAAGTTCATTCATGATATACTTGTTGTATATGTAGCACCAGTTAGCATTAGATAGATCTGATGCTAACTGAGCTAACAGCATGAATAACCAGAGACAGGCCTCAAAAACTCAAACAGACATTAATCCAGAAACACAAAGCACACTTTAATAATGGATAATCGACCGTGATGGGGGTATTTACCTCAGTAGGTGTTTTTAAGTCGGTGTTTTAGTTCACTTTTATTTTTATAGTTAGCGTTAGCTTTAGGAAGCTAGTTAGCTGGTGGGGGTGGGGGGGTCTTGTTCTGAGGTAAAAGTAAGAACTGCCTGAGAGAAATAGTGACAACATTAATGAGTAATTTTGGTTTAAAACTGTGTATATAAGTAATTAATTTTAAAATAAAACTCTGACTAAGTGTATTTAGATAATAATTTAGTCATTATGCTTTGTGTGTATGCAGTCTCATGTGTTTTCTTTTTTTTTATTTGGCACCCTGAACATCAATGCTAAAATTTTTTTATATAAAATATTTATTTATTTTCCAAATAGAGTATGAAAAACTAGAATTTGATACCTCAGTCATGTCAATATCTCCAGTAATAAGGAAATTATGGCCATTATTGACCTTAAGACAAAAACTGTTGATGGACCATTTTTTCATAACAACAACAACAACAAAAACACTCATAACTTTCTTTAGAATGAACATAAATTGATTAAATTTTCATCAATAATACATACGAGTGCCCTGAAAAATATACAGCAGGTTTTAATTTGATTGAACAGAGATAACCGTGACAAATTAATGATCTAATTATTGTTGTTTATAATAGTGTGACCGATACACGAAATATTTAGTTATGAGATATTATAAAATCCTACAAAGGATAATAGACATGACCTGATTAAATGGGAATTGATTCATTAATTCAGTGAAGTTATGTATTTAAAGATTAAAGAATGTTGAAGATTTTGAACAGCGTACTGAGACATTGCGGTCAGTGCGAGTTGTTTTAGGCGAACGGTGCGCGTTGGATGCAATTAATTAATCCCACGTAACCAGTGAACACGTGGTCGAAAGTCAGGATAAAATTCACCACTTTTGCATCGTCAGAATTCCATAAAATATTGCGAGTGACGAGATGAAATCATAAACCTTCTGTATGCGTTTTATTCACTTCTGAAACTTTGGTTGTCGATTTGAAAAGCGTTGAAAGCAACATAAATGATCGTCTCGGTGGTAACAAGTAAAAACAATCTGAAGAGAAACACCTCGGCCTCGTTATGTGGACGTGGAGTAATGTGGCGTTAGCCGAACACAAGACAACAAATTTGGCGAAACCGACCACCGCCATGCAGTACAAACACGCACTCAGTCACGTGGAGAAAAGCGGAGCGGGAATGCGCGGATTGTCATGTTCCTAATAGGTGGTTTACTAATTGTAACATAAACAACAAAATCTAACAAGCTGAACTGAAAAATATCAGGCTGTGTTCATCCATCCATCCATCCATCCATCCATCCATCCATCCTACCCATCCTATTTTATCCACAGAGAGACTTTTTTTAAGGATGTCCCAATCTGATACTGAGTGTCGGTGTTTGGGTCTGTAATGGCCTGAAATACTGGATCCGTAACTGATTGGCTTGATCGTACACTATAGTCGCCAAAGATTTGTGGACACTTGACCATCACATTCAGCCGTAGGTCTTCGCAAAACTGTTGCAAGTAAACCCTTGTGTTTTGAATAGAATGGCTTTGTGTGCTGTTTAATACGATGCCTCTTCACTGAAGATAACGGACCCCACACTAGACTGGGAAGACTTTCGGTGCGTATCAGGTCTCTCCTGATAAAGATCCTGATTGAGGCTGGTCTGACTTGGTCCTGTAGTGTGAACGGTGTACAGACCTTAACGTAAGGTCACTGACTGGGTCATGTTTACGCCTTGATATCCTGTGGTGTGAAAGGAACAGGAGATAAATCCTGATCTAACCAGTAAAGATGAGCTGACTGTTAGTTTTTAGTGGTAGCTGGCATCTGCAGTGTTCGAGACTAACTGTAAAACTGTTTGTTTTTCGTGCAGAACATAGTAAAGAACACAAATACAACCAGGTGACAACAATGTTCCGCCGCTGTGGGGGTTTTGCTGCGGTTAAGCAACGTGTCGCTTCTTCAGCCCTCACTTGAACTGGAAGCTTGCCAGCCATCCCAATTCTATTATTTTGTAGCGAGGAGCGATGAGTGAGGATGCACAAGAGAAGCCTTCCTGGAAGAGCTGCTCACCAGCATCTAAATATCCCGCCCCGTATATGAAATCAGACGCTTTTATGCAGCAGGTCAGCTGTGCTGCCGGCGTCAGCAGCGAACATGGCTTTGCGGGATACTTTAGAGGAATCAGAGTCTCGTCTCTGTTGAAAAAACATTTCCTCGATTCTGTTTTCTTCACATCGATTCCGTGGTTCTTCGGTCGGAAGGATTTAGACTTTTGAGAAGCACCTCAACTGTGTGGGTTTGCATTTGCCCTAAATGATCCAGCGTGTGCATTCTTAAAATTAAAATATGAAAAATCAGTAAAAATTAGTCTCCAACCCCCAAATTTTAAACTCTGTTATGCTTTGAACGCCCTCTAATTTCCCCGTACATAAAGAGACAATCCCAAATGTGTTCAAGCATGACAAAGGAGCACAGTGTGTGCTCCATGGTTTGGGAAGAAACCTTTAGAGTTAAGGAAAATTAGTGTCCTGTACTGAACCTGGACCTAAACCCCATTGACTCTCAGCCAACACGAGTGCCTGACCTCGGCTATACTTTTGAAGCGGAATCCCGATATCCACGGAAGGTGGACAGACTAGCGTCTAGTGGAAAGACGCATGGGTTTGATGGTCAAGTGTCTGTAAACTTTTGGCCCTGTCGTGTATTTTCATTTGATTGATTGATGTATTTTATGCTTTTCCGATGAGCACAATCCAGAAGACCAGAGGTGACGTTCCCCATAACTTATTAACCAAATCTGTTTCCTACAAGCTTCTGCTAAGAGGATGTCAGTATCAGGTAAGAACCCACCCATCACCCTTTTTTTGTTTCTGATTTAATGTCTTTATACCACAGCACCGTCAAATTGTTACGTTCTGTTCGCTCTGTGCCGAATCGGTCACTCAATTCATGCACTTCTATTGATGCCCTCGTTCGAAGATGTTATTGTTTTGATTAAAAGAAGAAAAAAAACACTTTACAAGTACTTGGGTTTTGGATGCGCAAAGTCACTAACAAGTGCACTGAGAGAGCGCAAACCTCCGCCAAGCTCAGAAATCCCCACATATGAACCAAAAGTCTTCCTCATCCAAGCTTTTTGTGCAGTCTTGTTAACGAAGGCACAAACTGAAGGTAGCACATTATCTACTTGGCGGAAGTAATAAACAATCGAACCCTTGATGTAGTCACTGATCTGCATGGAGACGTTGCACTTTTTAAAGTTCAGTTACGTGACAAGCGAAGAGAGTGAGTGGTGATGATAAGAGTTAACTTGCCTCACGGATCTTCCTCAACATTCGATCGTAACTACAAACGGATAAAAAGATGCCGTCAGTAGTATTTGTTAACAAACTGCTGTGGTATAAGAGGAACGAATCACTGCTGGCCGCGCAGGAAACCAATCAGCTTCATCGTCGTTTTGATGATGACGGCTCTGCTTTGTGTTGCCATTTGTTGATTGTTTTCCTATTACGGCGCACCCCCAGGTGTTTTCATCCTTACTTTGTCACGTTGGGCGATAAGGACATCCTCTTGGTCATCTAAAAAGTTGTGATGCTGAACAAAAAACAACCTGTGTTTACACGCAAGATGTGTAGTATGTGCGTCATGACAGTTAGCATTGACTGGGGAAAATGTTAAATCCGGCGTAGTACTGATCCAGAATTTCAGGTCAGTATCAGCCTCAATAGTTGTTCTTTGAGCTGAAAGCTAACTTTTTTAAACCACTACAGCAATGGTCACCAATCTTGTTAGGGAAGATCTACCTCTCTGATGACTTTGGGCCCAACCCCAACTTAACCCCGACTTAGGAAGTTCTTGATCAGCTAAGAGTGGAGTTAGAGGTTAGTTGGAGAGAAACCCTTCCGGAAGGTAGATCTCCAGGACCAGGATTGGTGACCATATAGGATTTCTCTTAGTTCTTAGTTTTGGTAGTTAGAATACTTTTAACCCTTTTTAGTCACCAATGTTTTTCATTTGCGATTGATGTTCTGAAGCACGGATGTGCGCTGTAAACGAAACTGGCGTCTGCTCAATAGGTGTTCCTGGAGTTTGAAGACAGCCCGTGGAGGCAGCGTTCCTGGGTGCAGGTGTACGGTGAAGAGGTCCGAGCAGCTCTGATGGAAAGCGCCATCGTGTGGGCTCCTGTAAGCGACTCGTCCGTGTCCGCAGCCGGAGGAACCTCTCCCAGTCATTGGCCTGCCCTGGTGAGTGTAGACATAACCGATATTCTGCTGGTGTTGTTATGGTTTGTCTTCTCAATGCACATCTGTGTACTAAAGTGGCCTGGTGATGTTCTTGATGTGAAAAGGTTAGTGCGGTGGTGACTGAGCCTGCTCCTGGGGGTCTACCTCCATGAAGACATTAGTGGTACCCAGCTGATAAACTGCTTAATCCTACTAGGCCAAACGTTTGGGCGAACTCACCCCGAATAGCTTGTCAACCCACCTCAGGGCCAACACACAGCAGTACACACTGACACCTAAGGGCAATTTGGAGCCGCCAGTTAACCATTTTTTGCATGTCTTTGGACTGTGGAAGGAAACCGGAGTACCTCAAGGAAACTCGCGCAAAGCAGGGGGAGTACATTAAAAGACCGGACCCAGGACTCTACACAAAACCTTGTAGTTGTAAGGGGGATGTGCTAACTACTACATGGTCAGGCTACCCCTTGCATGATAATTGTTGGAGCGAAAGTTTTCAGGGATCACCAGGAGCCAGGTTGGTCATCACTGGGTTAGTGTGTTGGCTCAGTGGTAAGAGTGTATGGCGTCAAGCGTTAAAGTGCCACCTGGGAGGCCTTGCAACTTGAATATACAGCTAAAATTTTAGTTTATGGTATGTGTTTTGTTGACACTTTGTATTGGACCACATCTCACATCTTTACCATTGATTGAATACCGAGGAAGCCTGGTCCGCTTGGCCATCTTTAAATCTACTTTCGTTGCCAAATGATATGAAACTTCACAACTGTAATGGTGTATATAAACATTCATTGTATTTGGTTCCCTAGCAACTCATTTGTGACTGACAGCTTTTTGACCATTAATGAAGTGAACTCCTGTTGTTTTTCCCCAGGTGTTTCAACCACTCGTGGACCGGGCCGGATTAGGATCCCTGGTTCCTGTCGAGTTCTTCGGAAGCAGAAAGCTGGAGTTTCTCCCAAGTGGAAGTTCACTGCAGAGATTTGAGGTTAGCTATGAAGTACTGCCGTACATAACTGACACAGTAGGTTACAACCCTTTGTGAGCTGGTAGGAATGTCTCGGCGAAACTAAAATTATGGTTAGTAAAGTTTGGTAGGTTTAACTTGACCCCATCAACTTTGCAGAGGTCAAAGTGGGAATTTGATTTGAAAATTTGCTGTTGTAGATTACTAGATATGGTTGTGTGCGTGCAAATTTGAGGTGGTGTTTAAAGTAAGGTGATCTGTTCCTGTGCAGACTGAGAAAGATGTCAGGCATCCACTCCTGCAGGAGCAGCCAGCCCTCCAGGCAGCCATCAGCAGCTGGCACCGTGACTTCGAGCTGCAGGAGATACTGAGAAAAGGTCTGCAGCATTGACCTTAAAAATTAAAAATGCATTTTAAACTGGTTTGGTCATTTAACAGAATGCGTACGTCTTCCCCAGGGACTTACACAATCCAGGGCCGAAGGGTCCAGGTGTACCAGCCAGAGTTTGAAGATCCATGGGCGCCAGGGCTTGTGTCTCAGCACGATCCGGTCACACACATCATGGAGGTCACCATGGACCAGGTTTGTGTTATTCCCTGCTCCAACCCTAAGCCAATAAAGGTGTTTTTTTTTTTTGTTTGTTTTAACTCATTCAGGTTTTGTATTCCAGAGAGAAGAGACCCAGGTAGTCGACCCACGAGTCATTCACGTAAGGCTTGCCGTGGAGCCGACTGATGAGGTATGCCGTTTAACTACACACGTTTTTATTAGCAGTGCCGAATCTAAAGCTGCCGTTACAGTTGCGTTTGTGCGTTTTCTAGGATCGACGAAGGAAGGAGGCAGATGTCGCGAAGGCTGAGTGTGGGCGTCGACGTCGGACAGCTTCCGAAGGAGACGAGGACATGAGCCTGAAGCGATTCAAAGGAACGGGAGAGGTTGAGCCAAATGGGCAGACAGACAGCGGGTCGGTGGCGCCAGACTGCGAATCAGTGGTAAGGACAGAAAGACGTTTGCAGTCGGCATTTCGGACTCTGTCTGCATTGCTAACTACGCTTCCTCTTCTCTGCAGGACCTTTCCAACAGCAGGTCTACTGGTGTCATTAAGGAGAATGGAAACGTCACTCTAAGCCAAGACAAAACGGGTTCTCTAGCAGTTCCCACATCCACCTTGACTCCGCCACCTCTGAAACCCGCTCCGTCTGCCTTTTCTACCACATTTCCCTCTTTAGGCCAGATGCCTAACTTGGTGCCTGGAGCTCCTGTACCCAAGGTGGCTTCCACAGCCCTGGCACCTGACCGGGACGATGGGGTTCTTTCCGCCTTTCCCAGGTCTGCCCCTCTGATCTCTCCAGGCCCCGTCACGATCTCTTCACCCTCCCAGGACAACGCTCCCAGTGTGGTTCTTTCTGCAACTCCAGAACTCAACCAGCAAGCACCTGTTTGGGGATCACTCCCAGAAGCAAGCCAGGTAAGCATGTTGATGTGTCAGCCTGTTTATCTAGTCATATTTAGATTTTCTGGCCATGTATCCACAATGGAATGTTTATCCCCATTTTGCATGTTTATAAGGAGAATTTGAATATTTAATTTCAGACACCCAAGACAACCACCCTCGCTGCCGTGGGAGTCAATCCTTCCCAGCCCAAGCAGACCAGCGGGGCTGTGTTCGGTGACGTCCCTGCACAGACCAATGGTGCTTCCCAGGAGAACAAGGAACGCTTTGGATTTCATTTTACTAAGCCACAAGAACCTCAGCAGCAGGCGTCTAATCCATCGCAGAACTTATTCTTTCAATGCATGTCCCAGACGCAGACTCCGAGCCCAGGAATCCCTCAAGGCCAGTCAAAGGACACTAACTACTTCACAGCCTTGGCGAAAAACGTCAGCAAGGAGCCACCGACCCTTTTCAAGCCTGCCGCTGCTTCCGAGGGCCTGAAAAAGGCCGTTGTTGCCTCTGCATCAGCAGGACTGTTTGGTTCTTCACCAGCTGGTGGCCTGGCATCGATAAAAGAGCAGCCCAAAGTGCCTGATGTAAAACCAGCAGGAAATGGAGTTCTAATAAATAAATCTTTGGGAGCTGGAGCAGACACCCTGGCAAAAGTGGCCCCCGGTTTCCAGGCGACTGTAATCAGCAGTCCTGTTTTGGGTTCTGTGGAGATTTCTAAGCCCACATTAGGTCTCGGGACCTCTCTGAGTCTGGGCTCGGCAGCACTCGCTAGCCCTGGTGCTGGAACGAGAAATGCTACCAGTGCTAGCCCCGCCAGTGGATTTGGTCTGCTTTCAGGCAGCAAGGGTTCAGAACATCACCAGAACTTGTTCCTGGCTGCCTCGAAAGAATCTAATCCATTCCTTGCTTATACTGGACCAGTCCCGAGTAGTCCATTTACTGGGTTGTCCACTCCAAATCTGTCCTCGACAGTGTCCACTACTCAGCCTGCAGGTGGCACCGGAATTCTTAGCCAAGATCCACCTGCCACCGATGGCCAGTCCAATTTATTCACCATGGTCGAGCCTCCCAAAGGAATCCTATCTACCCAGTTTGCCAGCTGTTCTTCATCCTCTCCGGCCCCATCGTTCATGGGGCAGCACAAAGACGACCAAGTGCTCAAACATAACAAAGAGGCCACCAATGACGGGAATGGAGCCTTCGCCAACACTGACGGTGTGTGTGCAGAGGGTCAGGCAACCCCCGCGATCTTTGACAAAGCCTCCCAGAAGTTTTCTCTGGATGAGCGTGGTCAGCCAAGCAAACGAGATTCGGACTCAGACTCGGGAAACAGTGACTTGTCTGACCTGAGTGAGGCTGAAGATGCAGACGGAGAAATCCAAAAGCCTGGCATGCACTCTGCGTCCGCAGACGGGTCTGATGTGCTGAAGACAAAAGCCCAGGCCGCTAAGAACAGACCAAGGAGCAAACCCATTAAAGGTAGCTGTGAGAGATTACTGTGGTTTTCCAATACATTTGAGTTTTATTCATATTTGTATAGCTCTCGTTTAATGTTAGGTTGCCAAATGTTGTATTTTTACACATAGTTTGCGCATGTGTTTATTTTAAGTACAGGAAATATTTATTTGGGTAAATAAGATGGCATCTTTAAGTAAGGTTATTAATCAGGAATGTGGTTTGAGTGGCACAAGTGAGCGAAGTCAGTTGTGGTGCTGTTTTGCAGTTGGCCAGTCGGTGCTGAAGGACCAGAATAAGGTGCGTCGTCTGAAGCAGTCTGGTGAAGCCTTCCTGCAGGATGGCTCCTGCATAAACGTTGCTCCGCACCTACACAAGTGCAGGGAGTGTCGCCTTGAGCGCTACCGTAAATCTCGTGAACAGGATTTGGAAGACGATGACCCCAACGTTTCCTGCCGCTTTTTCCATTTCCGCAGGTCAGTATACACGTGTGGAGTCTGGATGTCTAGAAGTGCAGGTTGTTCACATTTCTTCAAAAGTTCGTCTTGGCCTATAATAAAACCTATAGTTTCTTAGATTTAAGCTTTCTACTGCTGGTTGTTATTTTTTTTAGCATGAAGGTTGGTGCTGCCTTCTTAAAGCATGCATCTTTTTTTTTCTCAATATCCAGGCTAGCGTTCACAAAGAAGGGGGTGCTTCGTGTAGAGGGCTTCCTGACCCCGCAGCAGAGTGACAGCTTGGCCATGGGCTTATGGCTGCCTTCTTCAAATGCACAAGAGGGCCTTGACCTGGACACGTCCAAGTACATCCTGGCTAATGTGGGTGACCAGTTCTGCCAACTCGTCATGTCCGAGAAAGAAGCCATGATGATGGTGGAACCCCACCGTAAGTTACGATTTGCCGAATATTCACGGATTTTATAAACGGAAGTTAATTTATATCCACAATTGTTCCACTTGCCTGTGTGTCCAAGCAGAAAAGGTAGCATGGAAGCGGGCAGTAAGGGGTGTCAGGGAGATGTGTGACGTGTGTGAGACTACGCTCTTCAACATCCATTGGGTGTGTCGCAAATGTGGTTTTGGCGTATGCCTAGATTGTTACCGGCTACGAAAGAGCCAACCACAAGATGGTGAGCATGACTGTACGCTCTGTAAATAACCGTTAACCTGTTAGAAGTGAGTTTACCGGCATTCTGTTGTTTTAATATAATTACTTTGTTTGTTTTTTTGTTTTTTTGCTTCCACTGCTCATGCAGATGTTGAAGACAGCCCCGATGATGAAGTCTTCTCCTGGCTGAAATGTGCAAAAGGCCAGCCTCATGAACCCCAGAACCTCATGCCCACTCAGATTATACCTGGCACAGGTAGACCCTGCTGTTTAATTAGAACTTACAGTTTGTTAACGTGTGTGTGTTATAGAAATGAGGCGGTATGATTAATAATGATGAACCCTTGTGTGATTTAATTATAAATTGAATGAATTCTCAGTTAATGCATTTTTTAAGTGTTTTATGTTCAGCAGTATAAGTGTCACTACTGAAGTTGCTGATGCCTGATTAAACCGACCGTTATAATTAACTGCAGCCACTACAGAGCCGCCCAGTTAATATTTTTATATTAACATGATAGTCGACGTCCGATTTTTGCAGAGCAGCCGTAAATGCAATGCTAGAAAGTGTACCAATCAAACTGTTACCATCTGTCTTGTTACATTTTACCGTATGCTGTAAAGCCAGCGCCAAAGAATAAATGTTACTTAGACCAGTGTAGCGTACTCGGCTCTGATTTTAATGGCCTGCCGTGGTAGAAACCCAAAAAATGTATGTGGTGGTTTACGGCTCTAGTCTGGGTTTTGGACATTGTCTAAAGTTAGTAGTTGGGTTTCAGCTCCCAACCTTCATGCACTGTGTGCTACTGCTAGTATGAGTGAGTGTAGGGCTTAAAATTGCTGTACATGATATGGGCAGGGAATTCGTCTCGCTCGTATTTTGTATCACGGTCTTAGAATGAATTATATTCTGTTCAAGCCTTGTGTATTGTGCTTCGCAGTGCAAGCTAACGTGTCCCTTACTCCTTCACAGCCCTGTACAATATAGGAGACATGGTCCACGCAGCACGAGGCAAATGGGGAATTAAAGCTAACTGTCCCTGCACCAGCCGGCAAAACAAACCTGCACCGCGCCCCAATGCACCCAACGGCTTTGCACAAGTACAACTTTTAAATTTTTTGTTGTTGTTGAATTATTCTGTTCTATGTTTGGGGTTTTTGATTTTTGCACTCCTTTATATCAGGAATAAATTTCGTTATTTAAATGTTATTCAGATTAGGAAACAAACCATCTTATTTAAAATTCATGGTTTATGGTTTAGTCTGTCTAAGTGTACAGTAGGGTAACATTTCCTGCCAAATCTTTTATGCAGTTATAAAATGTAGATAATATTGATATATTTGTCAGACCTGCTTATTTTGATTTTGCAGTCGGGTACAGCCTCTAGCACAGGAAACGGGGCTGCGTTCACGTCGACCACACCTCGTCCAGACGGGGACCCCGGGACCGCAGTAGTGAAGGTAGAACCCGGCGCAGATGCTAACAGTGTCGACGCATCAGGTAGCAGCAGTGCGAGCAACAGCACAGCAGGGCCTACCGGTGCTCTTACCCCTGGTTCGAAAGATATTAAAGTTAACTCCTCTTCTGCTCTGCACTGGCTGGCTGACCTAGCCACACAGAAGTCTAAAGACGACTCAAAAGGTGAGGTGGAATTTGGGTTGCATGGAACGGTTTTGTTCACGCTGTCTTTATTTTACGCTGTGTAAACAAATTGGACCTTTCCCCCCCCTTTTTTTTTTTTTTCAAAACTCATGCTTTGTCCTTCAAGACTCTGGTTCCCTTCGGGCCATGATGAGTCGTGATGCTCGCTCTCCCTTCGGTCTTGATGCCTTCAGTCCTCTATCCAAACCAGCAGGTCCCAGTCCTAAGCTTTTCAACAGCCTTCTGCTGGGCTCTGGGCCAACCCAGCCCAAAGCTGAGGGCACCAGCCTGCGGGACCTGCTCAACTCCGGCCCAGGCAAACTGCCCCAGGCCCCTGATGGAGTAGTTCCCTTCCCGTCAGTATTCTCTTCCTCAACAGGGGTGAGTAGATTTTGTGTATGTTAGGGCGATAATTTCTTATTACCATTAACGGGAGACTATTTGAAAAAGCTTGGTTGGGTTTATGACGAGCACATTTCAGTTTGTGCTGCATGACTGCACTTTGGAGGCCGAGGAAGGTGTGATTAGTTTGCTTTCTTTTTTTTCATGCAGGCTGATAAAGCAAAGGGAGGTCTCCCTACCATCCTGGACCACATTATTGCCTCTGTGGTAGAAAACAAGAAAGCAGAGGGTCGCCGTGTCTTGGGGTCAACGGAGGGCAGTGAATCAGTCAGTGTTACACGTAGAGAAGGGGTAATGGGCCTGAGTGTGCTCGATCCCCACACGTCCCACACGTGGCTATGTGATGGCCGTCTCCTGTGCCTGCAGGACCCCAGCAACAGCAACAACTGGAAGATCTTCCGCGAGTGCTGGAAACAGGGCCAGGTAAGCAGGAGATCTGTCTGTCATCACTTTTGGGTAAAGTGGGAGGGTGGTGTGGAGGGGTTCAGAACTTGCAGAGGTTTCTCAATATCTGAAGACAGATATCACATTTGGGCTTCAGTACTTGAGTGGATTTAGCACACGAGGATGGGGTTTAGTATTAAAGCACCGATTCAGCACTTTTAATAAGTTTTTCAGCACCTGGGGATGGGATTCAGTACTTACGGATCAGGTTCAGCATTTGAGGATGGGGTTCAGTACTTGAGAGAGGACATTCAGAACATGAGGATGGGGCTCAGTACTTACGGATCGGGTTCAGCATTTGAGGATGGGGTTCAGTACTTGAGAGAGGACATTCAGAACACGAGGATGGGGCTCAGTACTTGAGGATGGGATAACACTTGAGGACAGGATCTAGTTCTGGACCAGTTCAGTACCAGCATAGAGCTTCAGCATTTCAGAAAGGGGGCCAGGACTTGTGGAGGTGGTTTAAAGAACCTCGAATAGCAGTTCAGTACTCAGGAAAGGGACCAGCACTCATGAATGCCAATTATTGTTGTGTCTCTGTTTAGCCGGTGCTGGTGTCAGGCATCCACAAAAAGCTTAAGAGTGATCTGTGGATGCCAGATGCCTTCAGCGAGGAGTTTGGAGATCAGGATGTCGACCTGGTCAACTGTAGGAACTGCGCAATCATCTCTGACGTCAAGGTCCGAGACTTCTGGGACGGCTTCCAGGTCATCTCCAGTAAGTGTGCGCACTGAAGCAGACCCCCTGGGTGTTAACCTTCATTTAAACTAAGCTTAATCTTTTACGCAGGGTACTGTAGTCTGCTTAGTTTATTAAAGTGATTCAGTTTTTGCTGGCGAGGCATCATTATATTTTCTTTAATGTTGTAGAATGTTTTTGGGTTGATTTTTGAGCTATGTACGCATGGATTCTGCAGAACGCTTGCGAGGGGTTGATGGACAAGCGATGGTATTGAAACTCAAAGACTGGCCTCCCGGGGAAGATTTCCGAGACATGATGCCTACACGGTAAGCTAACCGTGACTTTGCTGTGATTTAACTGATGGGATTTTTACGTTCACCAGTTATGAGACTGGTCATGTGTGTGTCTCTGTGACCATGATACTCGAAAAATAGTGTACAGATTTTCACAAAAGTTTTACCAAATGTGGGTCTTGGGCTAACGAAGAACTGATAAAACTTTGGGTTTGATTCCGATCTGAATCCAGGGTGGATTTGAAAAATATTTTAATGCTGAGCAATCGGGCAAGTCACCCAGAATGCACCAGAAGAAAAAAATACAGAACTCAAAAATAATTGTGGGAACGCCACAAGGGGGCACTGTGAATTCTACATCATTTGTCACTATAACCCACATAAAGATGAGATTGCACTACCTATTGGGAGGTTTGCACTCTCTGAGTGCTTTTCTAGTGTATTCTTAAGTTTAACCCTGGAACATTGTCTTCTGCCTTCAGGTTTGATGACCTTATGGAAAACCTTCCCCTGCCCGAGTATACAAAGAGAGACGGACGACTAAACCTGGCATCCCGTCTTCCAAACTTCTTTGTACGGCCGGATCTTGGCCCCAAAATGTACAACGCTTATGGTAGGGCAAAGGATTTTTAAATATTCTTTATTTTTAATATCCTTTAGATGTGCTGTTGGATTAGTTTTACTGGATTTATGGCTTGGGTTATTTATAATCTCTTGTGTTTTCTGATCTTTCTTTCCTTTTTTATTTTTTTTAGGTTTGATATCAACAGAGGACAGGAAGGTCGGCACAACTAACCTGCATCTGGATGTGTCCGATGCCGTTAACGTGATGGTGTACGTGGGCATACCTGTGGGAAACGATGATCATGAAAAGGGTAAGTACTCACCGTCTGTGAATGTGAGCGTGTGGTGGTTGTGATGGTTATTTATAAAAAAAATATATATTTTTTTAAATAAATACATTTTATGAGCTCTGTTTAAGTTTGGTCAGTGTGCTAGGTCTAATGGTCAGCAGAATGTGCTTGAGTTTCAGCCAGTATTTTTCAAGCCCGAGTACACCATAGTCACCTTTTTTCCTGCAACACTCCCCCGTGTTGTGTTTTTTGTGAGTTGAAATAATTTCTTGTGTCTTGAATTATTTTATTTTTTTTGTGCTTCAACCCAGCTTTTGTCTTGTTGTCCCTCCTTTGTTAATCTGTACAATATTGTATTGTTATTATAAACTATTCACTATAGTCCTGGGCCCCAACCTTCGTACGTGCATTACTGTTAGTTGGATAGGATTTGAAATGATTCTGGATTTGTTTGACTGAACACTGTTTTTGGACTTATTTCAGTGCATCTGTAAGATCATTACAGATAATTTAATTAAAATAAATGAATGGGAAAAAACATATATTCTTACCATCAATCACTTATGACTTACTGATTTAGCCTAGCATGGAGTCGCGCATCATTGCCACACAGTTGCTGCACTTCCGCTTGCAGTGGCTTATTTCCTGTTGACCGGCATCAGCTGACACCGAAAACTGGAGGCCTGGTCCTCGCAGATGGTGGATGGTGGGGGGAAGAAAGTCTATTTCTTGAAAATAAGATTAAAAATTTTTTTCCCGGGCAATACCCCACAGCCAGAGCGCCATATTATTAAAGGTATGATGACGTTTTTGAGCTGGTGCATGGAATACGAATTCCAGATGGCGTCAAAGTTGGTGGTGATCTGTGGTGGCATTTTTGAGTTAGTGTGCGGAATGCAACTGTGGACAGACGGGCAGACGTCACGGGTGACTCGGTGGGCATGAGGGGCTAAGAAAAAAAGTCAGTGTCAAATTTTGTAACGCAGAATCTTTAGCGGGAATTTTGACTTCCTGAATCTGTAGCCACGCTGAGCTGCACATGATGTACTACATACATCTAAGCAAGAAAAAAAACCGTATGATATCCGCTCCAGGCCTCGGGTACGTTCTTATTTGCTGATAACGGATTTGTTGATCACATTACCCGGAGCAGGAATCGTCTCTGACGGACTCGTTCTCGCTCTGCTCCGCAAACTTTCGGCTGCACTCAAACCAACTAGCCCACTTTATTGGCATGTGTCGTGGAGTTTGGATTTCCTGAGCGACGTACGAAGGACAGGGCCCTGGTCTCTGTGTTGTCAGGCTCTCCTGCAAAACCACTGAATGCTCATTTATCTCGAACATTTCGGGACCTGGTTAGCGTTACTCAGGCAACCCCTGTTGATATCGGGATACTCCTTGTAAGTGGCAGGAGTCAGATAGCTTAGTGTCTAACTGCAGATTATTTAGCTACGAAGCATTTTAAAGTTGCAATGACGTGTAGATCAAGAGCATCCTGATAGTCGCCTCCTGGTGGCTCTTGGCTCAGGTGCTCAGGGTCTTGCTTCTTTTGATTGTGGCACCATTTCTCATTCACAGAAGCAGACCCAGCTGGATACAAAGGTCTGTGCATTATTATTTTTTTTTAAACATTTGTTTCCCTAATTAAGACTAACCTTCCTGTCATTCCTTCTTTTTTTAGTTTTCTTGGGGGGGGGGGGCAGGGGGGGGGGCGGGGTGGACGCTGGGTGGGAGGGGTGGGGGGGGGGGGGGAGGAGGGGGGGAGGAGGGGGGGTGGAGGGAGGGAAGGGGCG
>JBCNYH010000016.1:16888054-16904709 GCA_039654325.1 Tandanus tandanus | reverse complement strand
GGTGGTGGAGGGGGGTTTTTTTTTGAAAAGTTTTTTTCCTGAGGGGGGGCGAACTTTCTTTGGTTTCCTCTTTTTTTACTTTTTTTCCCCCCCCCCCCCCCCCCCCCCTCTCTCTCCATGCTCTGTTGTGTAGCAGCTAGAAAAAAAAATGCTGAAACAAATCAGAACCAGTGTTCAGTATTCCTAAAATTACATTCTTGATATATTTTGATCTCAGGCACAGATCAATGATTTACAGTTTTTGTTTGTTTTTTCTTAAATAAAAAAAGAAGCAATGACTAAGTTTATATTGTGTGTGTGTGTGTGTGTGTGTGTGTGTGTGTGGGGTTGTGGGTGCTCGTACATGTGTGCGTGCACTGTTCTGTCTGTGATTTGATCTAAATATCACATGGTGTCTTGTGCCACTTGACGGAGGGACAGTTCTGTGTTGTATGTGCGGTTTTTATTTTATTTATTTATTTTGAAAGGTGCCACGAGAATTGCAGTGTGCTGTAGGTAAGACGCAGGTCCTCTCTTTGAAGGTGATTCGTCAAACCTGGGATTTTACACACAGTACGAGTAACACAGTTTAGGTTTAACGACAATTAAAAAAAATAAATAAACATTCCTTAAGATTATTTATTTTCACATTTGGTGGTATGAAATTTTTGGACAGGGTGGTACCACATGACAATACACTGTGTGTCGTGATAATGATGAAAAACATCTATTGTTTTATTTTTATCTCAAAGCACACTCTTCACGGCTGGATACTTTATTTGGGATGCGGCCGCCATTGTTCCGAATGACAGGCTGCTAGTCTTCCCAGGGTGTACCTCACCTCTTGTTGCTCCAGGGGACCTCCCCCTGCCGACCTGAAGGATAAGCGCTATAGGTTATGGGTATAGGTGCTGCTAAATTCTGGTTAGTAGCTGAATATTATTATTATCATGATTATTGAATCCCAGGAGGGAAGATTTTGGCTCTGCATTGAATCCCTCCGAAGCAGTGAGCATCCAAGTGGGGCGCAGTTGTGGATTAAAGGACTCGTTTATTTGGTTACAGCCTTGTTTTCTTTTTTTAAAGATATGTTTATTTCTCAGTAACTTTGAAAAGATCTAAGTGAAGTTTGCTTTGCTATCTTTCCTTTCTCCCCCCAGTGCACTAGACAGGTTTATGGGTAATAGAATATTAGGATATGGGTAATAGGATATTTGAGTAATAGGATACATTAGTGATGCCTTCAACTTTAGGTTAATATGGGTGTTAATATGGGACTGAATGGTCCTTGTTGCCTCTCTGCCTCGCTAGACGTCATCTCTTACGCAAAGAAAAGCGCACTTACGGTTAATGCACCGGTTTTGTTGTTACACAGAGATTTGTGTAGTGGATGATCCACGTACACCTTATCAACAGTGAGCTTTACTATTTATTTATTTTATTTTTGTAATACAGTGTTCTGTAAAGGGTCACCAGCGTCCAAGGTAAAGCTGTAGCTTTCCGACTCCGGGCATGGTAATGCGCGCTCTCTGTAACACAAGACCCACAAGACATCTCCACCCCAGAGACTCAGAGTCTCTCAGAGATCCAGAGACTGTTATAACTATTAAAATGGAACACGAAGGATGTGCATTTAAAGGAAAATAATGAACTTTGGCGTTATCCCTTCGCACAGCTGGGTTGTTTGTACCAGGAGCTGATAGATGCTGGTAACGAAGGGACACCGTGTTCAGGGACAGCAGTGTTTATAAAGCGAGACGATAGAGATACTACGCAGCTGTAGTTAAATGGTTATGCAAAAAATAAAAAATAAATTATATATAAATCAGGCCAAGGGCTCTCTCTCTCTCTCTCTCTCTCTCTCTCTTTTCCCCCACTTCTCTCTCACTATCATGTGACTGCATCAAGTAGGTCAGCTCTGCACTGCCTTAAAAACATACACAGGCAACATGGCTCTGTCTGCTCGCTTTCTCCTGAGAGAATGATGTCATACTCTAACAGCTCCTCCTTATTTCATCACTTGGTCAGTCGGTTATGTTGAGTCGGTGGGGTGCAGGTTTTAAAAGGGATAACGTTATAATAAAGCCTTGGATGTTTGGTTCTGTTGGGTGGGTGAATACTGTCTGCTCTTCACTCATTTCTTCTGTCTGGATTCATTTATTTCTTTATTTTTTCTCTTAAGTGTATCGTGTGGATTTTTTTGTTTTGTTTTGTATATTTAGCTGATAGTTTTCAGCAGGATCATAGTTTTCCATTAAAGGCATATTACACATGAGCAGTCCAGTAGTCATCGCTATCTTTTCTGAAGTCACGTTGATCTCACACCTCAGATTAAGCCTCTCCTGGATTTAATAAGGCTCCCATAATTAAATCAGCGTTAGAGTAATTTAGTTAAGCACTTAATTTGTGTCTGTGGTTAGGGTGGGGTGTGGTGGGATGCAGGGAATGGCCCCTCTGTGCTGGTGAAGCAATGCAAATGAAAGTTCCTCCTGTCAGACAGCTCAGTTTGAGTTGAGACACAGTTTTCTCTGTGGGTTTGTGTCGGTGCACTGACCACCCCTCTCCGTTCTGACTGCAGAGGTGTCCATCACCATCGAGGAGGGCGACGTGGACGAGATGACGAAGAGGAGGGTGTACGAGGGGAAGGAGAAGCCGGGAGCACTCTGGCACATATACGCCGCTAAAGACGCGGAGAAAATCCGCGAGCTCTTACGCAAGGTAAGGCAAAAGATGACAGATGGTAACTTCTTTAGTTTTAAATGGTCAGAAAAGGTCTGTCTGGGAGCCGTCTGGGAGGTGGGCGGGGCAATTGACGGAACGAATACATGCAAATGAGAACTGAAATGATTTAATAGCGACCAATGTGTGCGAGGTGCATTTACCTTTCATTCGCTCACGAATATGAAAATCATCCACCATTCTTCTCGGTTTTTTGCATACGTCTTCCAGTTAGTGACTCGCTGTACTTCTCTAGAGCAGTGCTGGAGTTTTTTTACCAGCTGTACTGAAAGCTCGGCGGCACGGTGGCATAGTGGTTAGCACGTTCGCCTCAGAGCAAGAAGCTTGTACGGATATAATGACTTTGCAGTATGACCTAAACATTACATCCTGATTCCTTTGGACAGGTTCACGATAATGATATTTAACATGCTATGAAATAACGTTTAAGGGCAAAAGATCATGACACCACGTGCAGACAGAGTATACCGACACCAGGGGGCGCTTTCAGCCACTCTGGTGCACATCTGCAGCCAGGCTGAAGCCTGACTATTAAATGGTCATATGGTGATATGATGATTTATCAATAATTCCAATCGCCCAGCTCTAATGAACATCACTGGTAACCCGGTGTTAATTTTTCACCTTGGCAACTGATAGCATAGATGGATTTGATTGTAATCTGATTATTAGCATGACTGGCAGCTGTAAAAACGAGCATTCGCTTCCTGTGTAAAATAGATTTTGTGTTGATTTCTACCATAAATGTTGGGTCAGTCCAATGGCAACCGTCTTCTTATCCCTCTACATCTGCATCCATTTTATATTTATTTATAACAACTGTTGGGGCTCAGTGATTAATGCTCTGTGTTACTGATCCATAGCTTGAGGGTTCAAGAACCAGAAGCACCAAGCTGCCATTTGAGCAAGGCCCTTAACCCTTAATTCCACTGTTGTATAAAAATAATAAACGTAAGTCACTCTGGATAAGGCATATATCATAAAATGTAAACGCCATTAGAGGGAGAAGCAGCTGTGCAGGTTTTGCCGGTTTTGCCATTGATAGTACCGTGAGAAACGGCAGATACGTTTCAGACCTTTTCACCAATCAAACCTTGTGCGGGGGCGGGGCATCTGAAAGGAAAATGAAAACTGTTATAGTCTGAGTGTTGTTCCATTCATCACGCTCCTGCTCTTCCTGACGAAGCGTTCCGCTGTGTTGTGTTTAAGGTGGGAGAGGAGCAGGGTCAGGAGAACCCTCCAGATCACGACCCCATCCACGACCAGAGCTGGTATCTGGACCAGGTGTTGCGCCGCCGCCTGTACGAAGAGTACGGAGTTCAGGGCTGGTCCATCATCCAGTTCCTGGGAGACGCCGTGTTTATTCCAGCCGGAGCGCCTCATCAGGTGAGCGTCCGACCTCCTGCTTTAAAATGAAGTGAAGGGAAACATCCCACATGAAGGTTAAAGTTAGAAAATATGTCCTCTTTGGTAGACAACACAGACATGATAATCAGTAATCGTTCCATTTGGTTCCAAGCTGTGTGCCTTTTTGTTCCTTTGTACAAAAAGTTCCAAACTGTGTAAACACGGTGACCAAGGGTAGAGTGTGCTTGAGATAAAAATAGCAAACGTTTTATATCCACAGCGACTTACATTTCTTTATACAACGGAGCAGTCGGGGGTGAAGGGCCTTGCTCAAGGGCCAACAGTGGCAGCTTGGTGGTAATGAGATTTGAAAAAGGGTGTGAGAATCGCTGAAGGAAAAAAAAACTTCAAGAGGAACAATGTGATATTAGCTATGGTGTGTTTGTGTCCAGGTGCACAACCTGTACAGCTGCATTAAAGTAGCGGAGGATTTCGTCTCGCCCGAACACGTGAAGCACTGCTTCAGACTGACGCAGGAGTTCCGCCATCTTTCCACCACACACACTAACCACGAGGACAAGCTACAGGTGTGTGTGTGTGTGTGTGTGAGCGCTTCTGAGATTCTCTAAAAACCCTTTTCCATGTCATTGTACCTTTTTGGGAATATTAAGGACTTAAAAAAAATTAATTATTATTATTATTTTTTTTAAACAAGTCTGTGTTTTATATCTGACTCTCCCAGGTGAAGAACATCATCTATCACGCTGTAAAGGACGCGGTGGGAACGCTGAAAGCTCACGAGGCGAAGCTGGTCCGTTCGTAGTTTTCACTTGGGTGCAGAGAGACTGGGTATCTGTTCAACAGGCATTTAAGATGAATTTGTGGAGTGCCGGTGTGCTCACAGAAACACGCTCCTGACACGCTTCGAGACATCGTTCGGCTTCAGGCTAGGATGAAGGATGCGCTTCGTCAGTGTTACAAGCACCATCGTCTAGGTTTTTTTTTTTTTTTTCCTTTGTATCTAAAATGTGTCTGTCTGTCTGTTTTTTTCTAAATGTGGAACGTTTGTTGGACTGTTTATAAAGAAGCCGGAGGATCTTTTTTAAAAAAAGAAAGAAAATAAACACGGATCAGCTTCTCCTGAGTAAATGTGAGCAGTGGGTTTCCTTTTAGCCAACAGTAACGGTTTGTTTTCTTCAGCCCTGTACGCAAAAGAGGTGAAACAATGTTAAAAAAAAAAATAAAGAAGAAAGAAAGATTCCTTCCACACTCTGCTTAAGATGGACATAAGTTTTGAATGGAACTAGACCAAAGTTTTGTATTTTTAGTTTTTAATTTCAGATAAAATGAAATCATCTTGGTCTTATTTCCTTTTTTTTTTTTTTTTTTTTTTTTTTTTTTTTTTTTTTTTTTTTTTTTAATATAGGCCTTTAGGCAATTTGATTCACTGATGATGAGCGCTAGGCTGGCATTAAGAAATGTTTGTTGAAATATTAAGAATTCCAGTTATGAATTACTGGTCATTAATATGTATCAATATGTATTGATCTTAGCTGTGTGTATGATTTTTCAGAATAAAGTTTACAAAAAAAAAATTGAGATGGGTTTATCTTCCTTTTTTCCCCCCTTCCTTTTTATTGTGCACTCACATTTCCTGAGTATTTATACTCAACTCGAAAAAAAAAAATAAATATAAATAAAAACCATAACACCAGCAATTGATCTTGGTGCCATCCTGGACAATTAGGTCTGTTGGCTCATCAGGCCGGAACTTATCCCTCGTTTCTGTAGCATGAAGCAACCAGGAGTTCATCTCCTGGATGGGACCATCGCAAGTTACCTTCCCAGTATTTTTACTGGTACCCATTTTTACTGCTGGATAGACAGAGGCACACTTGTGGTTAAGACCTTGCACGGTGGGGGGTCTCACTGGTATTCGAGCCAACTACCTCTTAATCATGATCCCAGCACCCTAACCACAACACTGACCACCGGCCCCACATCCTGGACAATTGAGTTTCCTTTAATGATCACATTCGGCATGGTGGCACAGTGGTTAGCATTCACTTCACGGCAAGAAGGCCCTGGGTTCGGGTCCTGGTACTCCAGTTTCCTCCCACCACATTAGGCTAACTGGATGTTCCAAATTGCCCCTAGGTGTGAGTGTGAATGGGTTGTGTGTGTGTTGGCCCTGCGATGGAGTGGTGAACTGTTCAGGGTGTACCCCACTTTCGCACACCGTCGTCTGGATGAATGTCTGTGGAGTAACAAGCTGATAAAAGCCATGTTGCATTTTGATTCTGTTCCTTTATACAAGAGGTGGCACAGTGGAGTAGAGGTTAGCAAGTCCACCTCACAGTAAGAAGGTCCTGGGTTTGAGTCTAGGACGTTTCTTTGTGGAGTTTGCATGTTCTCCTCATGCTTGTGTGGATTTCCTTCGGGTACTCTGTTTTTTTTTTCCACTTTCAGCTGAGTTCTCAATTTACCAGTCAATCTACGTTCCAACCCTCACCTATGGTCACGAGCTTTGGGTAGAGACCGAAAGAACAAGATCGTGGATACAGGCGTCTGAAATGAGCTTCCTTCGCAGGGTGACAGGGCTCTCCCTCAGAGATAGGGTGAGAAGCTCAGCCATCCGGGAGGAGCTCAGAGTAGAACCGCTGCTCCTCCGCATTTAGAGGGGCCAGTTGAGGTGGCTCAGGCATCCAGTTAGATGTTCCAGTTAGAATGCCTCCCGAACGCCTACCTTGTGTGGTGTTTCGGGCATGTCCAACTGGAAGGTCGACCCAGAACATGCTGGAGGTACTATGTCTCTTGGCTGGGCTGGGAGCGCCTCGTGTCCCCCCGGAAGAGCTGGAGGAATTGGCTGGGGAGAGGGACGTCTGGACCTCACTGCTGAGGCTGCTGCCGCTGCGACCCGACCCCAGATTAAGCGGAAGGAGGTGATGATGATGACGACTCCAGTTTCCTCCCACAGTCCTGAACATTAGGTGCATTGGCTGTTCCACATCGCCCCTAGGTGTGTGTGAACGGTTGTGCATATATATGTGTTGCCCTAGGATGGTCTGGCAAGATGTTCAGGGTGTACCCCGCCTTCGTCCTGAGTCAGCTGAGGTAAGCTCCCTAGCAGGACCCTATTCTGTGGATTAACAAGCTGTTAATAGCCATGTTAAATTTTGATGCTTTTCCTTCCCATAAGGACAAATTGATTTTAAATGGACACTGGCCCTTTAAAAAAATGAGGCTGGATCTCAAACTACTTCCTGGTTTATATGCAGTGCACTACGCAGCGCGCGCACGCCGTTATTTGACACCCTATGTAGTGCACTTGTATAGGGCAGAGGGAGTTATTTATGACGCAGGTAGACATTATGCTGTGTTTCAGATCCCAGGGAGCAGGGAAGATGTTGGTGTAATGAGGGAAAGGTAACCGCGACTGATTCGAGGCGGTGTTGTGATTTTTGGTGGTGGGAATGCTGGTGATGAAGTGATTTTTGAGGAAACTTCCAGAAGCGGTCCTCATCATGGTGTCGTGGATCATTTCCAGGATGGTGGTGTGAGTAATGCTATTTTCACTGCCATGTCTGCTCTCCTGCAGCCTCCTCTTCATGCCTGAAGCCTTAACACAGTTACACAGACACACATCACAGCTCAACACATACATAAACACATGCATCAATATTTTGGTGTAATCTCGGTGTTTACTTCCTGTGAACGGTTAGCTGGGATGCTAATAAACGGAAGGCGTCTGTTTTGCTTGTCATCGTGTAATTTAATTAGCTAGCTAATAGAAAAATAATATTAATATAAATAAAAAAAAACAGCTAAATATCTTTGTTTTGTTCTGTAGCATTACCCAAAAATATGTATATTTATATTTAAAATATAATTTTTGTCAACTGAATTGATTTAATTAGCAATATGGAGGTTTGAACAAATTTACATTCATTTTTTTAAATTCACATTTTTTAAATTTTTTGCTCTTTTTTTTATTTTCTACTGTGGATATAATGCCATTTCAGCCTTAATTATCCTAATTATTTATTAATCTTTGGTCTATCTGTCTGTCTATCTATCTGTCTGTCTGTCTATCTGTCTGTCTGTCTATCTGTCTGTCTGTCTATCTGTCTGTCTGTCTATCTGTATGTCTGTCTGTCTGTCTGTCTATCTGTCTGTTTATCTGTCTGTCTGTATGTCTGTCTGTCTATCTGTCTGTTTATCTGTCTGTCTGTCTATCTATCTGTCTGTCTTCTCATTCACTCATTTGCCGGACCGCTTAATCCTACTCGGGTCTCAGGGAGGCTGGAGCCCATCTCAACCGGCATTGGGCGAAAGCAGGGTGCACCCTGAACAGCTCGCCAGACCATCGCAGGGCCACGACACACAAAACCACTCCCACTCACATCTAGGGGCAATTTGGAACAGCCAGTGAGCCTAATGTGCATGTCTTTGGACCGTGGGAGGAATCGGGAGAAAACCCACTCAAGCACAGGGAGAACATGCAAACTTCACACAGAAATGGCCGAGGCTGGGACTCAAACCCAGGACCGTCTTGCTGTGAGACGGACGTGCTAACCGCTACAGCACCGTGCCACCCTGTCTGTCTATCTGTCTGTCTGATGTGTAAGCAAAGCTAAATATATTGAAATATGGATTTTACATTGAAATGAATAACAAGGCCAAGACCTGCCATGATCTTGCTCTTTTCTCTTGTAATTATTCATCCATCCATCCATCCATCCATCTGTCTTCAGTAGATTTGATTCTGGTCAGGGTTAAAGAGGATCCTGAGTTTACCCCAAAATCCCTGTGAGTGTGTGTGAGCGATGGTATTAGACACTGGACGGGACAGCAGATGATCACAGGGCGCTCCTCCATAATGAAGGTTTCCATTTTTGTCCTGATAAAATGCTGGTACATTTTGTGCTCGGATTTCATTTCATTTAATTTCACTTCTCACGTTGTGTTTTTGGCTCGACGTGGATAAGTGGACGAAGCCCCGAGTCAGGCGCTTGCAGTAACGTGGCTGAGAATGAGTCATGCAGTTTTCCTCTCGGGCTGAATCTCGGAGATGATCTGGGACAGATTCATGTGATTAAGGTGTACCTGTCTGAGAAGAACCAGAAAATCTGCCTGGTCATTACCACACCGGACACGGTGATGTGAGGCGTTACGATGCCCATGTGATATTCCTTTGAGTTCCCCATGTCCTTCAGCCTCCGCAGAACATGCAAATGTCTGTGGTGCCCTGTGACGGACTCTCGTATATCCACTTCACTCTTAATGACGGGCTCTGGTTCCACCGCAACCCTGATTAGGATAAAGTACTTATAGAATATGAAGAAATAAATAATTTAATAGGCACGAGAAGCTACTAATACAGGAACGTCTTCAAGGGGACTAAAAAACATTATCCCGAGTGAATAATGCCTGAATCAAAACCAAGGACACCCATGGTTTTTCATGGTCACTACATACACACTAAAATGGCGTTGAGGTTGTTGTTTTTCTTTAAAATAGAAAAAAACCCCCCCGATAAAAATCTTGTTTTAGTTTGTTTTTCTGAGTAGTATATACTAAAATTTGAAATGAGTGTAAAAACACACCTTTACTGAGCGCGGTTTACTTGCGTTTCCATGTAGTATGTACTAAACTGTGAACGGATAGACAAAAAAAACGACGCTGTTAGCTTGACGTTCCATCTCGGGGAAGAAATCAGGGCGAGTCGTTTTTAATTAACACGTTTTATTTTGAAACCACACTGTTTGTTCTGCAATCCAAGATAACCAGCAGGCCCACACAACTGGGTGATACGATGAGAATTCATTCATTCCTTTACCAAACCATCGGGTTTCGGGCGATCTGGCTGCGACATCTGTCACCCCGTTGATCGCTAGGGTTGATCCGGCTGATCTGGCTGGCTAGGCGGGTGTCTCCTTCCTCCTGTTAGGGTCACGGTAAGGCTGGAGCCTACCTCCGCCGACTCTGGGCGAATGTGTGGTACACCCTGAACAACTCATCAGTCCATTGCAGGGCCAGTGCACGTATCCATTCAGTCTAACCCACACCTAGGGGCAATTATTTTTCTTTGTTGACCGTTCTGAGTAGAGAGACTGTGTATGAGAAACCCAGGTGATTAGCGCTTTGTGTAATTAAATTATTTTCTTCATATTCATGATGGCAAACTGCGTTCACATTCACACTGAGACAGTTTGGGGGACATAAAACGGTTATCTCCTCAAAATAAGTGATGTTAATGATTACATAGTAACACTGAAAGGGGGTACGGATTGCATTGCGTATGCATGGAATAATCACTGTCTTTTGAATGGAGGTGCTGTACTCTTGGAGAGGAGCGAGCAGCAAAGCATCATGGGTGTGAGCCTAGCTTAAATGGGACAGAGAGCATGTGTTCAGCCAAATGCAGTTTCACGGCAGTGGATCTGACCCACTCTTTCTCGTTTTACTGGGAAATACACATGCCAGTGCGCGCACACACACACACACACACACACACACACACACACACACACACACACACAGCTGATATGCAGCTTGTTTGCAGTGAGTAGGTGAGGACTGTGCTATACTTCAGTGACCTTTGTCCCAGCATAGAGGTTCAGATCCTGTGACATCAGCGCAAAACAGAATCCAGGATGTGAGTGTGTGTGAGAGAGAGAGAGAGAGAGAGAGAGAGAGAGAGAGAGAGAGAGAAAGTACACGTGTGGCTCATAGACTGCATCTGTTTTATTTGTCTCGGCTCCAGAGTAGAGCTTTCATGTTCGTTTGTTTCACTCGTGCTTTATTAGTGATGTATTGTTTTAAGAAAAACTAGGATTTTTTTAAACCATCACCTTATTTTTTTCATGTGTTTCATTCAATTATTATTATTATTATAATTTTTTGCTAGGAACAAAACCAATTTTAATTGGTCCAGTTTTGGGTTGAAAATCTCATATAAATATTTAGCACCAAAAATGTTTGCCTTTGTAAGTTTATAGAAACTTGCATGTGTAAAGTAAGAGAACAAGCTCAAAGTGGAAGTGCACTCAAGTGCCAGCAGTGGCAGTGCACACGCCTGTGTGGGTACGAAAGCACGGACGCGACAACAAAATCGACCTCAGGGCTTTATGACATTTGCATAAGTATGGAGCTCTGCTATAACTGGCAGCCACAAAACAGCTGTACACTACACTGTAAACAGCTGCATCAAAATAAATTGCTGCATCAGAGAAAGGTTAAAACTCATTTTCTTCATTTTCTACAGTTATTTACCGATAAAAGATGACGTTACATTTTCCTTTAACATCAAGTTTTATCATCTCCACACCCACTGGATATGAGCAGATGTGCTTTTTGATTGGAATGTGTAGTATTAGCTCATGTACTACAGGAAGAATTGAAACGCAAAGTTGCCGAACCTACTCTACTTGAAAACAAAAAAATAATAGTTCATTTTTTTTTTTTTTTTAAATTTGGAGTGAAAGTATTTGATTGAAAGAACTTGCGTAAGAGACTGACTGGCACAGGGGCCACACCTCCTTTAGTGAGACTGACTGGAACAGGGACAACGCCTCTCTAGTGAGACTGACTAGCGTAGAGGCCACACCTCCTTTAGTGAGACTGACTGGCACAGGGGCCACACCTCCTTTTAATGAGACTGACTGGCATAGAGGCCACGCCTTGTTTATTGAGACTGACTGGCATAGAGGCCACGCCTTCTTTCCTGGGGGGTGGGGTGGTGGGGTGGTGGTGTAATGAATTTACTGGAACACACAATATATCTGTCCTGAACTAATGATTAAATGCTCTCTCTCTCTCTCAGCCTGGCCTTTGGGACCCTCTACCCAGCCTATGCCTCTTATAAGGCAGTCAAGACGAAAAATGTTAAGGAATATGTGAGTATCCTGTCTTCTGTTTGCTGACCAAGTTCATCGAGAGATCTGTTCATCTGTAACAGAATCATTTGCTGCTCATTGATTTGATACCACATGGATTTTAATAACATGTCCCAGTGCACAGGGGCCAGTGCTTTTGGAGATGAAGTGGCGGAGCTGCTTAAGGTTTCACTCTGTTATCATCAGATCAGGGGGTTTAAGTGAGAGAAGGAGAGGATAATTAGCTATGTTCGCTAATCCCTCACTACCGTTATCCCTCTGTTGATTAGTGCAGCACTAACCAACCTTGATATCTCTCTGTTCACATGCTTTTCTCCAGTCATGTGAATTTAGGCATAGTGTGGGAGAAACTGGGGGATTCATAATAGGGGTCAGGGGTCAGATTGTTGTATTTTTAGATTATATTGCTGTAATAAGGCTTGAAATTTTGTTAAATGTGAATAAAAGTCCCCCATGTTGGCACCAGGCACTATGATTTTATCCAACATTTGGGTCGAAATATCCTGAGCACTTGGTCTGCTGGCCTTTTGGTTTAGTTCGTGCCTCGTGGCTCAGTTAAGCAGCCCAGGATTTAAAGAATTGAATGTTTTGTTCACTTTGTGCAGTGGAGTCGATTCAGAGTCGACTCACTTGAACTGAACAAGTTTGTTTGGGATAATAAACAGACTAATTGAACAATGTGGGCCCCCTCGGGGCGCATCCATGTGTTCCTGGCGTATATGTCAACAACAGGTTGCTACGCTTAATGAGATTTTGTGATTTTACTATGCCGTGTGTGTGTGTGTTCACCAGGTCAAATGGATGATGTACTGGATAGTGTTTGCACTCTTTACCACAGCAGAGACGATCACAGATATGGTTCTGTCCTGGTGAGAGGCCTTCATACACACTGCTAACGGTTAATTATAGCGATCAGCAATACATCAGATCTGTTTGCTGTGCCTCTAATCGCAATGACAACCACGTCTGTTTATTTTTCTGCTAAAATATCTCACAGATGATGAATGTGGTATGACGGAGCATACTTGTTTATAGTATATGTTACATGGGAATGGGGCGATCTGATTGGTTAACTATCAGGGGATTCAAAATTAAAATTGTCCTGAGTGGGTAATGCTTAAATCAACTGATGGACAGTCACAGTTTTTCATGGTCACTTAGAGCAGGCAGATAGCAACATAGTGCTTAGCTTCACTCGAAGCACACAGAGCTCCACTGACCTTCCTATGTCCAGGTTAAAATATGTAAATATATACTATAAAAGTCTAGTTTTAGTTTGCTTTGCTTCATGTTTCTGTGTAGTGTATATACTAAAACTAAAGAGATATGGTTACACCGTTTTTAGGCAACTGCTCATGTGAGCTGCATGGCATCTGCATCTGTCATGATTTAAAGAATGTTAATGATAAACCATAAAAGTCTCGTTTTAGTATGTTTTTTTTTAATTTTGCTTATGTTCCCATGTAGTATATACTAAAAAGCGAGCCGTCTGGGAGACTCCACCTTGCCTTCGGTAAATAATTGTGTACTCTATAAGTGTATGAAGTACATGTTTGGTGTTTCTTTAGGTTTCCTTTTTATTTTGAGCTGAAGATTGCTTTTGTCATCTGGCTGCTGTCACCATATACAAAGGGCTCCAGTATACTGTACCGCAAGTTTGTGCACCCCACGCTGTCCAACAAAGAAAAGGTCTTACTCTAAACACACGGACCGATATAGTCTGTTAGCCATATATGAACTGGTTGCTCATAACGCTCTGTCTGTCTGTGTGTGTGTGTGTGTGTGTGTGTGTTTTGTAGGAGATTGATGAATATATCACCCAGGCAAAGGATCGTAGCTATGAGACGATGATGCGCTTTGGGAAGCGAGGTCTGAACATCGCAGCCACGGCAGCAGTCACTGCAGCCTCCAAGGTGCAGTTGTGTGTGTGGTGTCTTATTATAATGTCTGGGTGTGTCTTATAGATGTGGTTATAGCCAAGGCAGAGCTGATATGAGAGTGTGTGCAGGGTGTGTATGTTTGTGTAACATTGTGTGTGTGGTGTGCAGGGTCAGGGTGTGTATGTTTGTGTAACATTGTGTGTGTGGTGTGCAGGGTCAGGGTGTGTATATTTGTGTAACGTTGTGTGTGCAGGGCCAGGGTGTGTTGTCGGAGAAGCTGCGTAGTTTCAGTCTGCAGGATCTGACGCTCATTCAGAACGAGGAGGGGCTGCTGGATGACGAGACACACACTGCTGCTACACTGCCCCGCGCTAGAACACGTACAGGTACACACACTCTTTTGTACTATTCGGGAGGATGTTTTAATGACTCCTAAATGAAACACTTCTACACTCGGGTGTATAAATAACTCGAATTTATCAGGTACAATTCCTTCATTTATTCATTTTCTAAGCCGCTTAATCCTAATTAGGGTCGCGGGGAGGCAGGTGCCCATCTCAGCCGACTCTGGGCGTGGGCGGGGTACATCCTGAACAGCTTGCCAGGCCATCGCAGGGCCAGCACACATACAACCAGTCGCACTCACAGTCACATCTAGGGGCGATTTGGAACAGCCAGTTAGCCTAATGTGCATGTTTTTGTACTCTGGGTGGAAACCAGAGTACCCGGAGGAAACTCACGCGAGCACGGGGAGAACATGCAAACTCCACACAGAAACTCCTGAGCCCGGGAATCGAGCCCAGGACCTTCTTGCTGTGAGGCGGACGTGCTAACCACTGCGCCACCGTGCCGCCACCAGGTATAATAAATAAAGATAAAATACAGGGTAATCTTTTGGAAATGAAATGGAATTGGCCTCAAAGTCTTTCTGAAACCATTTTCTTACTCCTGTACGCGAGTGTCAATGACCCCTGCACCAGGCATCATGATATTAGTAAACATCGCCAGAACACTTGATCTCGGACTTGTCCACTTTCTATGATTCGGAGTTATCGTGCATACACAAGATCGTTACTCTGGGCATGTGTTCTTGTTTTCATTATTGTTATTTTAAACAGACACAGAACCAAAACAAGATGTAAAACACGTGAATAAGAGATACTAAGCCTGTGAGCTGGGATAGAGATTACAATTACTTATTATATAGTGATGCAAATATAAATTATCATTATTGTTTTATTGATTTATTCTGTCGTAATTTAGTAGAAATATCAATATTGCTCTAGAAATTTATGTTTTACCCCCATGAATACATCAAGACATGAAGAGTCTATATAATGTGGAACTGTCATAATGAACGGCGGAAAGGTTAGCACATCCGCCTGGGTTTGAGTCCTGGGCTCAGGTGTTTCTGTGTAGACTCAGTCATCACAACTCATTTACTGAACAGCGGGGAGGCTGTGCTTATGTCAGCCGTCACTGGGCGGAGGCGGGGTACACTCTGAACAGACCATCACAGGGCGACACATGTACAATCATTCGCGCTCGCATCCACACCTGCATGTCTTTGGATTGTGGGAGGAAACCCATGCAGGCATGGGGACAACATGCAAGCTCCACACAGAAATGCCTGAGCCCGGGAATCGAACTCAAGACCTTCTTGCTGTGAGGGGCATGTGTGAACCACTAAGCCACCATGCCGTCCATCTATCTGTACCGCTGTTTTAGTCTCATGCAAAATAATCCACGTCAGATTTCCATGCTGGTTCAGTTTGCTAGGTTTTTTTTCTTTCTTTTTTTGGGGGGGGTGGTGGTTAGATTTCACTTGAGATTGAACTTGTGTTCAGGCATTCGTGTTTATTTAACCTTTTCCGAGTGGAGTGTGAAGTTCGAGGATGTTGTACAGCACGAGTAAGACGTGCTGATTCACTGAGTGCAGCTCAGCAAGGCAGCCATTGTCTGAGCTTTTCGCCTTTTTTATGCTGCTGCTGATGTGAGCAGCATGTGATTATAGAGAGAGAAAGAGAGAGAAGAGGGACAGACAAAAGGTTGGGTTAGTCATGTGCTCAGGCTGTGCTGAGAGAGGAAAAATGATCCTGTGTTGTTGAAGTCAGGGTCATTTCAAAGGTTTCTGACCCGGATTACACTCTGATATTTGCCTTTCATCGAAATCGGGCACTAATATAATGATGAACTTTAGGTTATCCTTATGGGCGTGATGATGATGATTTCAATTTCAGTGACTGTTCAGCGACAAGGCTGCATTCATGAGTAGTTAATGCGACTCGTTTTAGTGGGTGTTTTGTGAAAGTGTTGGATGTTGAGCTGAATGTGTAAACGCTGTAGAAAAAACCCCACAAAGGCAGACAATAAGAGTTGCTCAAACTTCAGAGTTCTCTTGTCCACTGTAAAAATTCCTCTTTGTCATAAATATCAGATTTTGGGTTTTGTATAAAGTATTAAGCTGTTGCAGCCAGTTATGTATTCATGAGTGTTTAAGGAACAAGGAACAAGATGAAGAATACAACTGAAGACTAACAAAATATTAAATGTAGAATTACTGAGTTCTTTACATGCAGAGTTTCTGGCAGTGTAACCAACTTCACTACAGACTTCCAGATTTTAGTTAGTTTATGAAAGCCCTACTAAGAGAGCCTGCAAGGCTTAGGGAAGTAGGCATGGCTTCAGTGCTTATCAGTCCTAATGAAGGTGTGGCCTCGGTGCCTGTCAGTTAAAGTGAAGGAGGTGAGGCATCAGTGCCTATCAGTTATAGTGAAGGAGGTGAGGCATCAGTGCCTATCAGTTATAGTGA